>JAPMLY010001891.1:60000-78624 GCA_026401115.1 Tetraselmis chui | reverse complement strand
GCTTGGTGAACATGTCAGCCACCATCTGGTCAGTGGGGAGGTACCTCAACTTGATGGTTCCCTGCTCCACATGGTCCTTGAGGAAGTGCCATTTCAGACCGATGTGTTTGGTCTTCTCGCTGACCAAGGCGTTCTGGGAGTACGCGATGGCGCTTTGGTTGTCCTCCCAGATGGTGGTGGTTTCGGTGATGGGGGCGTTAAAGATCTCCCCCATAAGTTGTCGGAGGTGGAGTCCCTCCTTGGTGGCGTCGGCCGCAGAGTAGTACTCGGCTTCACACGTGGATTGAGCCACACAAGTCTGTTGTTTGGACTTGTAACTTACTGGCCCGCGTCCGAGGGTGAAGAGATAGCCGGAGCGAGACTTGCGGGTGCTGCTGTCGTTGGCCCAATCAGCGTCGGCAAAGCCTGTGAGTTGGAGACTGTGGTCCGTGCCCCCCCCCCCCCCCAACGTCAGGCGCATGTCGATGGTGCCATGGAGGTATCGAAGGACCTTCTTCAGGGCCTGCAGGTGGGCTTCCGTGGGGGAAGCTTGGGCTGAGCCGAGGATGCTCAACGCCGTGGAGACATCGGGGCGCGTGCAGACGGCCGCGTACTGGAGACTGCCCAAGAGGCTTGGGTAAACATCCTTGGCCACGCCGGTGAGATGGGGCGAGGACATGTGCGCGAGGCCGGCGAGGAAGCCAGGGTCCATGGGAAGGGACGACGGTCGAGCGTCGGTCATGTTGTACTTGGCGAGGATATCGCGCAAGTACTTGGATTGGTCCAAGGAGACGGTGCGTGCCGAGCGGTCACGGGTGATGTGCATGCCGAGTAATTGGGAGAGGTCGCCGAGGTCCTTGATCTTGAACCGTTCTCCGAGCTTGGCCTTGAACGATGCAAGCCATGCGGTATCATTGCAGGCTGCAGGAATGTCATCGACGTACAACGCGATCATGGCGAAGACGTGGCCGGTGCGGAAGATGTAGATGCAAGGGTCAGAAACGCACTGTTGCCACCCATTGTCGACGAGCCAGGCACGGAGGAGCATGTTGAACTCGCGGGGGGACTGCTTAAGGCCGTAAAGGCAGCGCCTGAGGTGACACACTTTGGACGTGCCATCGCTGAAGCCGAGGGGCTGGCGGATGTACACGTCTTCCTTAATGGGTGCGTAGAGAAACGCAGTGTCGATGTCAAGTTGGCAAAGCTCAAGGTCACGGGCGGCTGCGATGGTCAGGAAGAGACGCAGGCTGGCCATGCGGATGACAGGAGAGAATGTCTCAGTGTAATCTAGTCCAGCGCGTTGGCTGCACCCTTTGGCGACGAACCGCGCTTTGAAGCGGGAGACGTCACCGGCGGTGTCAGACTTAACTTTGCAGATCCACATGCTTTTAACTACCATGCGACCCGGGGGAAGGTCAACGAGTTCCCAAGTGCCGTTGTCCATGAGGGAGGAGTACTCCTGCTGCATAGCGGCTTGCCACTGGGGGGCCTGGGCGCTGTCCAAGGCAGCTCGGTACGATTTCGGCTCCACACACTCCCGGGCGGACAGGAGGGCGACGGCAGTAGGCGATGTGCCGGCAGGTGTGTGAGGGGGACCAGTGATAAGGTTGGGAACGTGAGGGTGTGCGAAGATTTCCTCCTTGGCTTTGCCCTGTTCAGGGTCACAACACGCCGTCACGAGGGTCGGGGAAAGTCGGCCACGTGGGCAACCATTTCGCCGTAGCGTAGGGGATGAGAACGGAGCCGAGTTTGGCGAGGGGCGGCATGAGGGGGGATGGGGTCTGGCAATGGTATGTCGATGGGGAGAGGGTTTCGACTTAAGTGCGCTGATAACCAGTGTATCAGTGCAGGCTAAGGGGAGGGGTTGCTGTGTGCCATACATGGCCGTATTGTGGGACGGGGGGTGGCGGTCGGCGAGCGGCGAGTTCGGGCGAGAGGGAGCGTGTAGGGCAAGGGCCGGCGCGACAGGCTAGGCAATTTGAGCGGCTGTGTTGTAAGTAATACCTTCTAGTTATTAGTTGCAGATAGCTACTGTAAGCTATTCTAGTGCCTCGGGAGAATGTGTGGTACGGTACGTGTACCACAAAAACGTGTGGTACGGAGCGATATTTTTCATTAGTACTTAATTATTAAATGTTGTCAAGGAAGAAGTCCGTTTGGTATAGTGCACGCTGCTCACACTTAGAGCGCACTACCTCCCTGTCGGGCCATCCTCCCACCTTTCAAGGACCAAAGTCGGTTCAAACTCTACCATAAGCCCTACACTTTTCAAAGCAAGTAGTCAAGAGGATTTAAGAACCATGGGTAGTCGGGGTTGCGCGAGAGTGTGCCAAGTCGGGAGTGCAAGCGCTGTTGAGAACGGCGGAGCGATGGAGCTCGTCCAAGGAGCTCTCGACGTGTTTCGTCCAACAGTCCCGCTCATGGCGGTTTGAAGCCACACAAAGCGGTATTCCACAGTCACGGCAAAAGAATGAGGTATAGCTCTCTTTCTTCTCCGCTTGACACAACTTGCAACGGCTCTGTTTTGTTTTCATGTGCTTGCCGACTCGTACGCGAGGGCATTGTCCGCGCCGGTGTTGCCCTCGTGACGGCGGGTTTCCGATGTCGGCCATCACGCGTTTTGCAGGAAGAATGCGACGAGGCGTCACAGTTCGCCTATCAATATCATGAGGAAGAGAGTTCTTGAGGAGGGCGGCAGCTAACTTGTCGGAGAAGTCTACGACACTACCTGTGGCGAGGTGGTGGGAAGACGGGAGATGGAAACGGCAGAGCTTCCAGCAATCCACCAGGTGAATGCCCATAAAAGTTGTCCATAAGCGGAACCAACAGTCTTGTGTCTGCCATAGCTCCTCTAGCGCAAGGTCGTGCTGGCGCGATTGGTTATGGTTGTCGACACGGGGGCTCTTTGAAAAATATTCTGAAGCAAGGGCTGGTCGTGGAATGGCTCGAACACATATGTTACCATACTCGTCGGCCCATCGTTGCATGCAGGGGTCGTCTCCGTCAAAGGTGTTGGCTGCTCCTGCTGTGGCAATGAAGTGGATGACCTTCCTTTTGTTGTACTTGTAGCCCATCGCGACGAGGTCGACCCCTTCCAGCTTGGTGGTAAGCACTAGCCTGCTCCCAGCATTCTTCCCCTTTAATTTTTCTTCAATGTATTGCTTGGGGAAGCGAGCGTGGCTTGTCTTCACAATACCAATGAAATGGTGCCCCCTCTTGGATGCCTGTAAAGCAGTCTGAAGGGACGTGTAACATATGTTCAGTATCATTTTTAAGTCCCCTAAGATGCATGCACACTCATACACCTTCGCACCTTAACAGACGCAAACCAACTATCGCCAAGTAGTGTTGTCCTAGGTTGGATGGCGGTTGATTCCATCGCGCGCACAACAGTAGCACACGTCGTTCCCATGTCCCGACTAAATGCTTTCTGTCTCATAGCCGTCCTCCCCTCTTGCACTTCAACCCACGTCATTACTCCAGTGTCATCATCACACATCGTCTTGAACTCGGTTCCCAAGGGCTTGGGCTTACGTAGAATGAAAGATATGTTTGGTAAGCCTCCTCGCTTGTCTTTACTACGGGGCTTGTAGCTAGACATGGACTCATCCAGTGTCTGAGTCATCCCCGGTTGAAGTGCCGTTGCCCTATTGTTGTTGAAGTCGTTAACCATGTGACGAAACATAGCCCAAGGGTCAATTTGGGAAGCTGAGAGGTCTGCCTTAGAGTACATGACCATCTGGCGGATGTGCTTGAAGCGGTAGCTCTTCATGAAGCGTTCAAAATCAGGTGCCTCCCTCACTCCTGTCGCCTCTGATGTCCAAAGTTCCTTCCCGAGTTGATTAAACTGTCGAGCAGCATATATTATCCCAATGAAGACAACCCATTCATGCTGTGTGACTGGTTTCCAACCTGCTTTTTTCCTAAAGCCCTCCTCGTTTAAGCGGTATAGATCTTCTTCGATTTTTCCCGGGTAAAGGTGTAGCCATAGGGAAAGCAAGTCAACTTCGCCATATTTAAACGTTGGGATTCCACCTTTAAGGCCTACTCCCTTCTCTCTAAAGTTAGCGATCCTCTCTCTACGAGTGTCTGTGGCAACTCCAGGAACAACCGTCCAAATAGCAGTCTCCTCTCATGTTGTCATCTTCTCTACAGTATCACCAACCAGTCGGCGTAGGTACTCTTCAGCCTCGCGAAGTGGGTGTTCGTCCGCTCCATCCTCCTCCTCGTCGCTATCTAACGCTAGGTGAGGCTGGTCTTGAGGGTCCTCCTCCTCAAGGGCGTCGGGGTCAGTACTATGTGTTGCTTGAGTGATGTTACTCGCTATGATTCGAGCTGCGGACGCGTCAGCGGAAGGAGATGCGTCGGTGGGTAGTGCCGGCTCGTTTTCAAAAGTCAAATTTTCTGCCATTTCACTACGAGTACCCTCCGTCGGCAACGCGCGCATACCGGCGTCGGCACACAAAAACTCTCCACGAAACTCGGGCAAGGTACTGGGAGGTTGAGGAGCTATTGATTTCCAATTCAAGTGGTCATCGCCAGGCGTGGGAGGCGATGAACAAGCAGTTTGTTGCCCGGCAGTAGGTAGTTCGGACCGGAGTTGAGTGGATCGCTCGGTAGTTTCGGCACCATCATCCCACCGCACAGTCCCCAACTTCGATCCCACCGACGCAATGACTAAGCCATACTTCCGAGCACGTTGATGGCGCGTCGAGCCGGGTCTTAGCTCCTCTATAGGCCCCCTACGAGCCGATACTCTTTGACCTATCCGAACGTGCCGAGTGCTACTGCTCGGGTGGGTAGATGAGGCCAAAATCGACGCCATGGCGAATAGCTGCGGCCGATTTTCAATTTTTAAAAGAAAATGAGTTGAATGTGGGCTTATGCATGATCCTGGCCCATATTTGAATGAGAAATACTTTTTGGGGGTCTGTCTGGGGGCTCCAAAGATGCCCACTTTTTGTGGTACGTGTACCACAAACGTGGTACGTGTACCACACATTCTCCCGAGGCACTAGATATGATTAGTACATGTCTAGATAGGACATACCGATAACCTGTTTGTACTGGTACAGAGCTGTCGCTAGGCTTCTGCTCCATCACTTCTGTTGTCCCGACACCACGCCTCGGGCTGGTTGTCTCTGTGACTGTCCCTTTGCGTGATTGTGACTGTAACTACGTATGCGTTAGTTACCTTCCTTACTGATCGTGTGTGCACGGTTTAACATGTTATGGGCCCCCGCCTCACGTCACTCACGCGCGACAACCAGGTTCGGCGAGCTGCGATCGCCACCTCTCCCGAAGAAGGCAAGTTTTCATAGATACCTAGTACTTTCATCCTGTAGTCGGCGGTATCGCCAGTATAACCAGCGTTTAAAAAACATCCATCCCACCTAAGTCAGCCGCTCGAGGACGCCAGACAGCCACCCACACCGACGCACTCGTCGTGTGTGGACAGGGTGCATACATGTCCAAGCTGGAGACCGGGGGGGGGGCGCACTATCGGGTGACTATACATATACAGAGTGCACGACAGCCTTAGATTACTGTATTATTTAATATATTATCCTAGCGACTCAGCCGCCGCCGCATCGTCCCACCTGCACTGGCCGTGGCCCCGACTTGTGCCCCACACTGGGTGGAGGACACAGAAAAGGTGCTTTGAGACACCCCGGGGCATTAGGCCGAGGGGTCGGCGGGCATCAGGCCGTCTCTCTGCATACCGTTGTTAGGCACACGTCCGGCTAGTGGTTTTTACCGCTGCCTGTTGTTTCGGCTCTTTTCTTTTTCTCGCCCTGTGTCGAAATGGCGCCAAAAACTCGCTCTGTCGACAATCCACCTGATTCGCCTCCTGCTTCCCCTTACCTCGGCTCTCCGCAGAACTCTGTCAGTCCCACCCCTGCTACCCTCGCACTCGTCCTGCAACAAATGGCGCTAATAAACGCCCGCCTGGACGCTCAGTCTGCTGCTGCTGCTGCTGGTCCTGTAGCTCCCCCTGCGGACCCCTCTTTCGCTGTGCGTCGTCACGACGCGCAGCTCGACCCCCATCGCGACAACCACTCTCTGAACCTCCTTTCCTCCGGCCCCTCAACACACGCATCTCCCTTTCCCAGCACTCGACTGGAAGCGCAGCCAGCCCACGATGCTACTTTCGCTGCAGCGTCGGTTGGCGACCCCCATGTCGCGCTCCGCCGCCACGATGCGCACACCGCCCCACAGCCTCACGAACTACCCGCGGAACGCCTACCACCACCCCCTCCGTACCCTCCTTCATGGTATGCCCTTCCGGATCCCGGACCTTTTTTCCCGGAGGCACCGCCGCCCCGTGTCCCCGCCTCGCGTGGCCACCCGCACCCGTACGGCCCCCCGCTTTCAATGGCCGGCCACTCTCCTTTCCCCGGCGGCCCACCTTCTCCCTTCCCCGGTGGCCCTCCGCCTCCCTTTCCTGGCTGGCATTCGCATCCTACACAGCGAGGTGGGCACACCACCCGTGGCGGGCGTCGCCCCACCATTGACCCGGTGGTCATCGGCCGCGCCGCCCACGAGGCCACCGGTTTCGACAAGGACGCCCTCAACCGGTCCATGAAGATGTCGGTCCCTACCATGGGGCCCACCACAGACTTCAAGCAGTGGAAGAGGAACTTCCTTAATTTCCTCTCCATCAAGGCCACTTACCTCATCCCACAGCTGGCCATCCGCGACTCGGGCGTCGTGTTAGACGAACCGGCGCAACACTACGCCTACACCCTCCTCCTTCATGCAGCTAGCGCGAACCCACGCGCCGACCAAGCGATGAAGTGCGTCTCCCCAGCACGTCCTGACTGCGCAGCGGCAGCGTGGGACCTTCTGTGTGAACGTCTCGACAGTCGGTCCTTTGCTCGCTCATTGTCGCTGCTGGACAACTTGATGGTCAGACAACGCCCCGGACAGTCACTCAGTGATTATGTCCACTACATGAGACAGACGTTCGACGACTACAACGAGACATGTCAGATGGTCGATGGTTCCGCTGCCATTCACCCCCACAACCTCGGTCTCCTCATGCTGCGTGGTATTTCCAGCAACGGCCCACACGGTCAGGCCAAACAGTGTGTCATCAACGCGTTCGACACAGACTACCTGCTGTCCGCTGATGACGTGATGGCCAGCGTCCTCCACCTGGCGCACAATATGGACGAGGACGACGCCCCGGCCGCAACAGCTCCCCACACCTCACCGCCTCCCATCTCCGCGTTTGTCGCTGCTGGCCGCGGATCACACAGCGGTCGAGGCCACCCTCCACGTGTCCCTCGCGGTGGTCGCGTCCTGCCCACCAAGTGTTCCGCTTGCGGCAGCCCAGACCACATCTTGTCCTCTTGCAATGCCCCGGATGACGCCCTCTTGCGGTGGACACTCGCGAAGCGCAAAATGATCATTCAGAAGTACGGAACCCCTGCTGGTGGCTCTCACTCTGCGCACGCCGCTGTGCTGAGCGACGTCCCCGCCGATGACTTTGACAGTTTGCCTACCCTCGAGGAATGCACGGATGATTACGATGACACCGAGGTGAGTGTGCCTTTCAGCTCCGTAGCCTTCTCCTCCTCCCTCACCCCCGGTCGTAACCTCTCACAGTACTGGGTAGTCGATTCCGCCTGCTCGATCAACCTCACCGCGTTTAAAGGCGACTTCGTACGATTCACACCCCCCTCCGCTCCCTCCCGCGTTGGCGGGGTTGGTGTTGACGTCAAGGGCAGTGGCTCCGTCCGAATTTCAGTCCGCCTTGACACATGCGTACTTATTCATCGCACTGTCCATGCGTTGTACACCCCTGACTTGTCCTCTCGCTCTGCTCAGCGCATCGGCCGGTTACTTAGTGTCAGCTGGATGCAGACCCACAGCGGTTGTGAATTCATCTTCCCCTCTAACTCTGACACTGGTTTGCTTGTGGTGCCCACAGGAATGGGTGTGCTAGAACCCTCCGGAAACGGCCTCTACCTCCTCCCCCACAAGACAGAGCACCCCCCCAGTACCTCCACGATGAGAGTGAATTCTCCCTCCCCTAGTGTTGCCCTTGCTGCCCAGTGCGACCCTATACTGTGGCACCGTCGGTTTGGACACCTGAACATGCAAAGCCTGCGGGCCCAGCACACGCACGGTGTCCCGACTAGCCCTGCATTAACGAGCTCTGTAACCGATGTCTCTTGCGACTCATGCTTGTCACACAAGGCCACAGCTGCACCGCGCAACACCAGCGCATGCGCGAAACCTTCTCGCCCCCTCCTCAACCTCTCCTCTGACCTGTGGGGACCGGTCAACGTCCCCTCCCCACATGGCCTCCGCTACTGCTTGCTCGTCATTGACCACCACACCCATTACATGTGGGTGCGGTTCCTCAAGTCCAAAGACGATGCGTGCTCGGAGTTGGAAAACATCCTCCTCGACATCAAGCACATGCATGCACGTTACCACTCCCAATCGGGTGCGTTTGCACCAATCATAAAATTTGACTCGGACTCAGTCTTTGAGGCTGCAACAACCCGCCAGATGTGCGCACAGCTCGGCGTTGGGGTCCAGTTCTCTGCCCCATACGCCCACCACATGCTCGGCAAAGCCGAACATCCTTGGCGCACTATCCGGGACAATGCGTCAGCGATGCTCCACAGTATGGCCGTTCCCAACTCCATGTGGTCATGCGCTGTCAGCACTGTTGTGTACCTCCGCAACCGCACGTACAGTCGCTCAGTCGGCCCCACAGGTGGCATCCCACTTACCCTCCTCACGTCGTCTGTGCCTGACGCCTCCAAGTTTCGCGTCTTCGGGTGCACCGTCTTCGCCTAGGTGCCTGACAAACTGCGTCGAAAACTCAGTGAAAAGGCGTTTCGTGGCGTCATGGTCGGCTACCCCAATGACGCACCCGGGTACCGCGTTTACAACCCGGAAACCCGCCGAATCACCACCTCCGTCCATGTTGTCTTTGAGGAAGACACCCCGGGCTTTGGCGCACAACTCTCCGTCGACTCCACCATCACCAACCCTTAGGATGACGCACCGGCCACCTCACTCCAATCCCACCCCATCGACATACCATTGCCAGACCCCATCCCCCCTCATGCCGCCCCTCGCCAAACTCGGCTCCGTTCTCATCCCCTACGCTACGGCGAAATGGTTGCCCACGTGGCCGACTTTCCCCCGACCCTCGTGACGGCGTGTTGTGACCCTGAACAGGGCAAAGCCAAGGAGGAAATCTTCGCACACCCTCACGTTCCCAACCTTATCACTGGTCCCCCTCACACACCTGCCGGCACATCGCCTACTGCCGTCGCCCTCCTGTCCGCCCGGGAGTGTGTGGAGCCGAAATCGTACCGAGCTGCCTTGGACAGCGCCCAGGCCCCCCAGTGGCAAGCCGCTATGCAGCAGGAGTACTCCTCCCTCATGGACAACGGCACTTGGGAACTCGTTGACCTTCCCCCGGGTCGCATGGTAGTTAAAAGCATGTGGATCTACAAAGTTAAGTCTGACACCGCCGGTGACGTCTGCCGCTTCAAAGCGCGGTTCGTCGCCAAAGGGTGCAGCCAACGCGATGGACTAGATTACACTGAGACATTCTCTCTTGTCATCCGCATGGCCGGCCTGCGTCTCTTCCTGACCATCGCAACCGCCCGTGACCTTGAGCTTTGCCAACTTGACATCGACACTGCGTTTCTCTACGCACCCATTAAGGAAGACGTGTACATCCGCCAGCCCCTCGGCTTCAGCGATGGCACGTCCAAAGTGTGTCACCTCAGGCGCTGCCTTTACGGCCTGAAGCAGTCCCCCCGCGAGTTCAACATGCTCCTCCGTGCCTGGCTCGTCGACAATGGGTGGCAACAGTGCGTTTCTGACCCTTGCATCTACATCTTCCGCACCGGCCACGTCTTCGCCATGATCGCGTTGTACGTCGATGACATCCCTGCAGCCTGCAATGATACCGCATGGCTTGCATCGTTCAAGGCCAAGCTCGGAGAACGGTTCAAGATCAAGGACCTCGGCGACCTCTCCCAATTACTCGGCATGCACATCACCCGTGACCGCTCGGCACGCACCGTCTCCTTGGACCAATCCAAGTACTTGCGCGATATCCTCGCCAAGTACAACATGACCGACGCTCGACCGTCGTCCCTTCCCATGGACCCTGGCTTCCTCGCCGGCCTCGCGCACATGTCCTCGCCCCATCTCACCGGCGTGGCCAAGGATGTTTACCCAAGCCTCTTGGGCAGTCTCCAGTACGCGGCCGTCTGCACGCGCCCCGATGTCTCCACGGCGTTGAGCATCCTCGGCTCAGCCCAAGCTTCCCCCACGGAAGCCCCCCTGCATGCCCTGAAGAAGGTCCTTCGATACCTCCATGGCACCATCGACATGCGCCTCACGTTGGGGGGGGGGCACGGACCACAGTCTCCAACTCACAGGCTTTGCCGACGCTGATTGGGCCAACGACAGCAGCACCCGCAAGTCTCGCTCCGGCTATCTCTTCACCCTCGGACGCGGGCCAGTAAGTTATAAGTCGAAACAACAGACTTGTGTGGCTCAATCCACGTGTGAAGCCGAGTACTACTCTGCGGCCGACGCCACCAAGGAGGGACTCCACCTCCTCCAACTTATGGGGGAGATCTTTAACGCCCCCATCACCGAAACCACCACCATCTGGGAGGACAACCAAAGCGCCATCGCGTACTCCCAGAACGCCTTGGTCAACGAGAAGACCAAACACATCGGTCTGAAATGGCACTTCCTCAAGGACCATGTGGAGCAGGGAACCATCAAGTTGAGGTACCTCCCCACTGACCAGATGGTGGCTGACATGTTCACCAAGCCCCTCCCAGGACCTGGGTTCCAATGCCGGGTCCAGGTCTTGGGCGGATGGGGGTGGCTGGGACACCTGGTTGAGTAGAGCGGGCGGATGTCCCGCTGGATAGCTCCGGGGGTTGTAGGGGTCCGCGGCGGGCGCATTCACGCGCCGATCCCGCAATGGCATGAGCATCTGTCTGTGAGTGTGGGGGGGGGTTAGGGGTCGAGGACATTTCGATCGAGTTGGATTTCGAGTGTGTGAGAGAAGTAGTGGGGTTAATTGTGGCTTTTCGAGTAGGTGTTTGAGTTTCGTACGCGTGTTGGCTGCACGCGACCAGGCCCGGTCGGACCTGGGTTTGTTGGATGTTGGCGGCGGACGGGAACGTCCGGATGCTCGGAGGGGCGCGGTGTGGCGCGCCGTTCCCTTGGGGGGGATCTTTTGTAAGC
The DNA here is from genome assembly GCA_026401115.1 of Tetraselmis chui. Lineage (NCBI taxonomy): Eukaryota > Viridiplantae > Chlorophyta > Chlorodendrophyceae > Chlorodendrales > Chlorodendraceae > Tetraselmis > Tetraselmis chui. The sequence continues at coordinate 67,395 of JAPMLY010001891.1, read as the reverse complement.
GATGGTTGGTATTGTTCTTTCGTAGTACTTTGACTGGTACATGTGTGGTTTTCGAAGTGGATGGCGCGATAGCTGTCGGGGGGATGAAATTCAAATCCCGGGAAGCAGCGCCTTTGAGTGTGTACCGTCTGGTGTCGCTACGGATCCACTGACCATTGTGAGCTAGGCTCGGGTGGGGAGAGGTGAATGGTGCACGCCGTCCGGCGGCCCTGTCCACCAGTCTTGCGCTCGATGGGAGGCCAGGCCCAGAGCGAAGACGATCGGCGTTGCTCATCCGAGCTACCGATCCATCCCCGGGTTATGTGGTTCATTAGTACTTTAGTAGTACTTTGGATCTTTTTACTGTCTTTAGTGACGGTAGGATACGTTTTCAGCTATCATGTCAGTGTTTATATAACCATCGCACAACGCCTTGGCGCTCGCTCCCGCCGACTCACCTGTGCACTCACGGGCACTTCCGATAAGATATGGGTAGCCGGGAGCATGATCTATGACGAGTTAACTTCAAGTTTTGTTTCGAACTTATACTTTTAGTTGTGCTGCTTGCGAAACACCATCCGTAGAGGGCGTCGATGTGAACTCACATGCGCCACTGGCATAATATATCCCGGGGCCGCAAAAAAGGAAAAAGTCAATTGACATAAAACAAACCCAGCGAAAAAACTACTGCAAATTCTATTGTACGTACGACGAATATTTAAAAACGAAAAAAATACAGCAAATTGGAACTCGCTTCAAGAGTGATAATGCGCAGAATCCGGTATATATAATAAAACGGTTTCTTATTCATACAACAATAATAGCCAAAGATGATAGCTTGCTTAAATTTTGAATAAAAATGCAATAAAACACTTATTTACATGTATTATTTATATTCAACGCTGGATCAGGAAGGGTGGGTGGGTTGCGCGAGCCGATTGGGCGAGCGCAAAGGCCGAAGGTGGCTTCTACCAACTAGAGGAGCTGCTTAAGAGGTAAAGCAAGTGGGCGTCCGCCGCGGGCAATTTATTGCGCTTGTGACACTTTGTCTCCACGCGTTGCCTTCGGCGGATTCACCATGGTACGTGAACTAACCGTTAAACCCCAATATTTTATCATATAAGAATTTAGCGACTAGGAGTCAGAATATGCCATCTAATACCGGCCGAAGGTCGGCGTAAGCTACTAGTCTGGAGGTATGGCGACTAGCCAACCGAAGAACATCCAAGGCGCCGGTGTTTCGCTCATTGTAGGGTCGATGTACTTGCTAGTGACGACGTTGCTGGTTTTCGACCAACCACCCATGTAGCGAATCTTGGTGAGTGGTGCGCCGATGCATGGGGCGGCGGACGCCGCGCCTTTCCGTAGGCTATGCGATATCCATTGAAATTGCAGAGGGGGGTGACGCGCCAATGGCGTTGCACGCCTCTCGAATCCACTCGGTGATGGTCCCTACACTCCACGCGTGTGGTATTTCTTCGCGCGTGACGGCCCAAAAGTCAGTGGACTCGGGTCCATTGTTGAGTTGGTTGCAACAACTGGTGCGTCCAATGGTAAACGCTTGAAAGAGGTCCGCTGGTAGCGGTACTGCGACAGTCGGGAGTTGCAGTAACGGTTTGTCGGCCGCGGTTCTACGTTGATCTCCCTTTGCTTTTTGTGTGAATAATGGTATGTTATCGTTAGTCATGTCGACCACGATGTCATCCATGTTGCAACGTACGCCGGTTCCCGCGTGGAAAAAATAGCATTAGTTAGTACAGACTGTGAGAATCGCGCGGAAGGTCTTGATGTGTACGAGGTTGTCCGGCTACCAGGCTAGCGCGCGGTAGTGTCGGTGGGCAATTAGTAGCATATGTTGTACGATGGGTGCTCGGATTGGTACGCAAATGTCGGGCGGGTCGGTGATGGGTTGCTAGCGAGTCCCCGTCGTGCGTCCGTAAGAAGTGTTCCCAACGCGAGTGGCTCTTGAAGGTGGTTCCGAAAAAAAATGGTGATGGCTGAGAAGTAGGGTTGGAGGCTGCTGGCCGCGACGGTTCCGGCTCGGGCGAGCCATGTTGTAAACCGACGCATGTCGGCCGCGGTAGCCGCTGGTGCTGGGGCGATTCTTTCTTCGTCGCAGAAAACCGTAAACGTCGCAATCCGGTGCCGTAGTTGTTGTAGGTGGTGGGAGTGAGGGATCCGGTGAGGAGGTCGAGCACGAGATCGCCCATGTCGTCCGTCCCGACGAGTGCGCCGACTTGGTTGCGCATCAAGGTGTGCCAAGGTGCGTGGGCCGAAGGCTTGACGAGTCGGTACTTCATTGGTGTTGCTTGGTGGTCGTTGTCTGCGGCAAGGAGTGGATCCGGATCCTACCGAGCAAACATGCTCTAACTTCAAACCCCGAAATTGCAGCGAAATGTGCACAAATAGCACGCGCATGGTCTCGGATCTCCTCGGATTCGTGGGTTCGAACCCTAGTTTTCTTTGCCGGATCCACTCCCTGGTCTGCGGATGTCCGGACGTGTCTAGGTCGGGGCGCGGACGTCCGGGCTGTCAGAGCTAGGTGGAAGTTCCGCGTGAGCGGTAGAGCCCAGCCAGTGTGGTACGTGGAAGGCCATGACGCTCTTGCCGGGCGGTCCGACGCCCTCGTACGCTCTGCGCTTGCCCGGGAAGAATAAACCTTAGGAGGGGGGTACATGGTATGCTCGTCGGATAGTTCGGTTAGTAGGTGATACCACTATTTGGCGGGCCATTATGGCGCGATGACTGTTGCTTCGACGCAATATTGGCGTAACTTTCGGACGAGGTCGGGAAGGAGCGTCCAAGATGGGTTGCACCAATTGGACTCCGACGTCTAGCGGTTGTCGGGAAGATGGAGGCAGCCCACGGCTTCGGAGGTTGGGTCTCGCCAGCGGGAATTGTAGCGTGGCAGCTGCGTGTTGCCTTGCGTGGCAAACGTGCCGATGGAGTGGGGGGCCCAAAGGGAGTCAAGATAAGTGAATATGCGGGGGTTGAGCTGCCAATCGTCCCTGTCTGTTTCGTGGCTGCATTTGTCGGCCATGACGTTGGCCGCGGTTCGAATATAGCGTGCGCGGATGATGATGTTCTTGGTGTCGATGAGTTCCCATAGTTTCCGAAGTTCGTCCATCATGGTTGCCGACCGGGACGTGAGGTGACTGAGTACAACCACCACTACTTGATTGTCCTCGTGCATGAGCACCTCCCGTCCGCGCAAGAGCGGGGCGAACGAAAGGACTGCGAGTCGCACTGCCTTCGACTCCTTCTAGGTGATGTGCTTCTGTCGATCTGCCTAGACAAGAAGCACAATGCTTCCAATTACTCGTATAGCGCTGCTCCCCAACCGTAACACGAGTTGTCGCAGTGCATGTAGGCGGTCTCGATTGGGGCGAGGATGGAGCGGCCGTTGTTGGCGGAGGGGACTTGCGCGTCCACCACCGGAGGTCTCGTTTTAGGTGATAGAAGAGTTTGACCCGTCCTCCCCATCATGTGCGCGTAGCGAGGACGTCGTGCACTTCGCAGAGGTAGAAAAGGCTGCCGGAATGGCGAGGTAGAGGTATTTTCCGGCGAGCAATGCGAGTTGTCTAGCAGGTAGCCAACGGGCGTCGTGTGCAGAGCGTTGCAGTAGGGTCCGGGAGAGGGTAGCAATGGCTTGTAGTTTTGAAGGAAGGGCTCGGAACGCAGAGGTTGTAGTGTCGATATGGAGTCCGAGGTGCTCACAGAGTTATGTAGGCTCCGAGAGACCTTTCTTGGGGTTTTGTTTGAGTCCGAGGCGATAGAGTAGGGACGCGACGCGGTCGCGGAGTTGTAGAGCTGCGTTTGTGCTGTCGGCATAAAGCAAAAGTCGTCCATGTACGGGAGTAAGCGGGCGCCTCTTAATCGCGAGTTTCGCAGATAGCTTCGGCAAGGTTTCGGTCGCGTGGGCTGTTGGTTCGTAGATATGTGGGGGGTGTGCCCAGTGGGGTTGGGCGACGGTTCGCGTAAGTGAAAAATAAGAAACTGCGGTAAGCCGGCAAAAATAGTAAATGTTGCATTTCCAACCCATCGGAAGGCCGGCTAGACGGTACAACGTGCCGGGATAATTTACCGTAAGGAAGTCTATATCCTATGCCCGTATGCCCTGTGCGCAATAGCCGTCCGCGAGGTCGAAGGAGACCATCCAATCGCCGGATCGCGTCAGGTTCTTGAGGTGCTTGAGTGTCTCGTACGTGAGTTTGTGGTCCTTGCAGTACTTGTTCAGGGGGCGTAGGTCAATAATGATGAGTCGCCATTTGTTTTCGCCCGGTTTCGGGACTAAAAATATTCTCGAAACCCATCTCTTGCGCTATCCCGGCTCCCATGCGCATGACTTAATGAATCTTGGAAGCTCGGAGTCCATGAAGTCGAGCTACTGTGGTGTTGCGTGTAGCATGGAGGTACCGATGTTGGAAGGTGGGGGCCGCCGGCCGCCAATGAAAGGTATGCGAACCCCTCGACGAATCCAGCTTAGAATTTGTTCGGTCGCGCCTAATCGTTTCCACTCGGACGCTTTTTCTCGTACGCGGTGACGCATGAAGTTCGAATGGTCGTTGCACGACGTGGCGCGGCGGGTCACCCCATCATGAGTTCTTGTCGGGGATCTCATGCTTCGATTCCTTGGTGTCGGCGATGTCTCTCGGTGGCGGTTTGGGCTTGGGGTCTTGGGGTCGGATTAGGGGTTAGACGGTCGGGGGCAGGTCGGTCATGTGTGTTGCGCGCGAAGGTAGCTCCAACGGCGGCTTTGGCGCTTGCGAGTAGGGAGCACTCGAGCGTTTTATCGATGAAAGTTCGGTGTAGGTTGTCGTACTCGGAGAAGGCAACGTCCGGTCGCGGTTTGTGGAAACGCTCGTAGGCGAGTTCCGCGAAAACGCGGTCCGAGTCGCTCGTCTCCCCTCCGCCCTTGGTGTGTCGGATGTGGGATATGTGCACACGTGCGGCCTCCTCGAGCGCGTTGTGGCGACCGCCGCCTTGAATTCCGGTGAGTCCTTGGGTTAATTTTGAATGTCTTCCAGAGCGCGACAAACCTTGGCGCGGTATTCTTCGAGCGTGATGATGTGCCGGCGGGCGGAGAGGTGGCGGTAGGTGTTACATGTAAGCTTCTATATTTGTGGGCCGTCGAGATGGCAAGGGGGGGTCAGCTCGAGGCATGGGGCAATGCAGGGTCCCCATAGCTCAGTGTCGATGTGGTAGTCCTCATCTAGCACTGTTGTTTGGGTTACCATCGTCGTTGGGGATGGGGTTAAGGGTCGCACGGTAGGGTTGATCGAGGGTCGCTCGGTCGGCAACTGTGCGCTACGGGCGTCGTGCTCCGCAATTCCACCCTTCGGCGTGTCGTCTACGCGGACGGGACTGGCTAGCGGTATGTTGACTGGTTTTGCTTATGCTAGTTAAGTGATGATGGTCGAGGTAAGCGTGGCCGTTAGTTCTGTAAAGGCCTACTGAAACCGGCCATTCAAACGCTCTTCCGATGCTGCAGCGTTAGCGAGTAAGCGTTGCTCTTGTTGTTTGAATTCTACTTATTATGTAACAAATTCCGGCGCGTCGCGAATTTCGTCTACGACTTGTCTATTTGTAGCCATCGTGTTAGAGCGGGGTAAAGAGTCTCGGCTGTGTTAGACGCGGCCGAGTGTAAGCTTGCACCTTGCGTAACTACGAGAGCTACGATGCATGCTGCGCGAGCCGATTGGGCGAGCGCAAAGGCAGAATGTGGCTGCTGCAAGCTAGAGGAGATGCTTAAGAGGTAAAGCAGGTGGACGTCCGCCGCGGACAATTTACTGCGCTTGTGACGCTTTGTCTCCGCGCGTTGCCTTCGGCGGACTCAACATGGTACGTTAACTAACCGTTAAACCCCCAATATTTTACCAATACAAGAATAACAGCATGTACGGGTACCACAATGATATTCAAACGCGCCGCCATCTGCTACCGCCGTAGTCCACATGCTGCTTGTAGGGTATTACGGGTACTGTCTTGCCGGCACTGCGGTATCGGCAACTTCTTGACAACTCATCTACTAGCGCTAATAATAACGATCCGATCAGACTCTACTCCGATATCAGGCACCTGCACTCGACAGAGTCTACCAAGCCCCCGAGGCAGGTGTCAAACCCAGGCGGCATCCCTGCCGCTGGTATCCTAAGCGATATCAACTGTTGTCCGTCTTGGTTAAGTGGTTGAAAGACAGCGCATCAGGATGGCGGACGACGACTCCTTTCTGGCACTGTTCAGGGCGATCAGCCTTGACGAGTCCACAGCCAAGTGAGCGCCGCCCTCATTCAACTGGGGGGTCGTCCCCCCTCACACACACGCACGCACACGTAAAATTGATCATGCGCGCAGCCCTGCATTGGTTTTCAGTTCGTTCCGCATTTCTACGGCGAGGGTGGCCAGTGTTGTGTCCGGACTAGCTGGCCGCGGACGTTCTTTAACCGTCCGCCGTTATTAGGGCTTCACTGAAGAACGGCAAGTTCAAGACGGGACTGGCGGAGCTGATCAGGGAGGCGGGTTTGGAGAGTGGCTGCGACAAGTCTGTCGGGAATCTGGTCTATAAAGTGGCCGCAACGGTGCGGCTGCTTTGCCGTCCCTGCTCCACTCTCGCACAAGTGCTCTCACTTTGAGCCTTTGTTACGGACACGCGAACAACTCAGTCCACAGCCAGACCTTGCTGTACTCACGTTAAATCATTAATGCACACGTCTATTTGGGCAAAGGTAGTCAGAGGCACACGCACGCACGCACACACACACACACACACATACACACACACAAACACACACACACACACACACAAACACACACACACACACACACACACACACACACACACACACACACACACACAAACACACAAACAACCCACTCCAGAGTCAGGCCTTAATACACTCACGTAAACTTATCAGTGCACACGTCTATGTGGGCAGAGGTAGCAAGAGGCACACACACAAACACACATACACACACACACACGCACACACACACACACACACACACACACACACACACACACACACACACACACACACACACACACACACACACACACACACACACACACCGATTTTCAAATGCTCCCACACACCCCCACTCACACACAAAAGCCCACGCAGACTCACTAACACAGTTATCAATTGTCATTTGTACACCCAAGCACATTGTCATTCTTCTCCACTCCATTGCATTTGCGCTCCAACCACTCCCTGTAACACCTGCCTCTGTTGGTTCTTCTCACAGTTTCCCATGGAAGCCATCAAACACCGCCACCTCCTGCTGGAATACATCACATCCAGGAAGATCACGGTACCTCGCCCCTTCCCGTCCTCTATATTGCAAACGCGTATTCTACCAATCGCCTCATTCACCAAAACAATAATATATCACCTGCTCTGATCGAACCTCTGCCCA
>JAPMLY010001891.1:37500-55000 GCA_026401115.1 Tetraselmis chui | reverse complement strand
GCATCATCCATTGGGTCGCGCAGCCCAAGCCCGGCCAGGTAACTCAACCAAAAAAATCGAATAGATATATCTAGTAAACTAAGTCATAAAAGATTTGGCCAAAATGTTGTTTTCTACTTTTTTCTCATGCCTCCCGTCCCAAGTTTTACCGTAATTCACAATTTTAGTGCCAAAATGCGATATCACGTGAGTCGCGACTTTCATTGCTAAGCATAAAAAAAGGACAATCGAACAGTCCACGAATGACCAAGACAGGATAGAACGAATATCCAATGAGAATTGAAGTAGACGGACCCACGCACCAATTGATGGACACGAATATTAATATGGATTGCGTGCTTTAATTTCTTGTTTTTTTTAATCAGACGTTGAAGGGGCTTACCGACATTGTGGTTGTCGCCCTCAGGACCCGGAGCCGATGGAGGTTCGGCTTTACACGATGTTGTTCAAATCAGAGGAGCCGGAAGCGTCGGAGGATTTCTTGCAGGACTTGGACCCCGCCTCGCTGGAGATTGTGCGGGGCGCGTATGGCCACTCGCCGCTGTACAATGCCAAGGTCTTCCACCCCCCAACCAATGACGCCATTGTATTGGTTTAATGATAGTAACATTGAAACGTTATACGATAATAATTCACATTCGCAGCGCATTTTTTGTGGGATATTCACGATATTTGAACCTCGCAGAAACCACAAATACACTTCCCTGTTTTAATATTGTCTATCACTCGATTCGTCTGAATGGGCAATGTCTATCACAATGGGCAATGCCAACGTGTTTCTAGCTTTTCCTTGTTTTGATGCCTACATAAACCTTGACCGCATAGTAAATCAGCATGTTAGTATTTTCCTACCATCAACTGTGAATCGAGCCTGGAGGGGTCGGCGCTCTGTGCCGCTGACGGCAGTAGTCTGGCTGTTATACTCTGGTTGAGCGCATTAATATTGTACGTCACATGGCAAAAACTGGGCGCTGAAGTCTCGTTGTCATGTTCCATGTTCTTTTGTGGTATGAAAGTGATGCTCTGGCATTGTTTTGCTTTTGTGTCGTTTCATTATGTATGGGTCAGCAGACTCATTCGATTGGGAAATCCTAAGGCAGTGTGCATTGTTGGTTGTGCAGCCCCGGGACCGCTTCCAGCTGGAGCGTATGGGCTACTTCTGCCTCGACGATGACTCGAGCCCAGGCAAGGTGGTGCTGAACCGCACCGTCACGCTGCGGGAGAGCAAGTGAGGCGCCGTTCTCAGGCGGCTGTAGGCACACACCCGAACTGCTCGCAGCGAGTAAACCGGGGCGCGGACGCCTTTATCCACGTGTCCTGTTGTTTTGCACTTTCGCAGCTCGTCGTTATTATGGTCGACTCATTCTATTCGCCGTCCAGGTACTAATCTCTGTGGGCTGTGCGGAAATGCAATATCTGTGCCGAATTATTCCGTGTAAGTGACGCCGCTTCTGAGGCTATCCAATTCATTGTCGATCACCATTGTTTTCGTTCCCGTCGAATTCGCTGAGGGTTATACTCGCATAGTTATCGTTTGTTCCTGAATACGATGACTTTGTGAGATTTAAAGTTTGGCTGAATTCACATAGCTACGAACTATTTGCTACGGACTAACTCACGCATTGGGGAAAGAATTAATGGGTGGTACACTTCATGAAACAGTTCATGTTATACTTCTTGTTACATCACCGCGCGTGTTACATCGTACTTCATGTTACATCAATGCATATCTTCCATCACCGCGAAAAATGCTGAATTTGCTGATACCATTTACGTTCGCAATCTTGTTGTAATATTTGCACTCCGAGTGGCGAGCCCGCCTACTATCGGGTTTTCATTCTGCGTGCTCAATATCCACGTTGCTGCGTCCGGTGCATGTATTCGCGGGGCTCGAGTGGGCCGCCAACTCATGATCCTCCGGGAGAGGATCAGGGGCGAACAATTGTTCAATGGGGATGGAGGTGACTATAATATGGTACGGAGCCATAATTTTCTGCCTTGCTATGAGCTAGTGCTTGTGCGCTGTCTGCGCTACTCCAGTGCGGGTCCACATTTCGAGGAAGGTGAAGATGATCTTCATAATAACCCAGTGATGAGCCTTGGCGAAGCGCGCGCTTGAAGAGGAGTCGAAATCGAAAACCGAGTTGCCGTTCGGGCACATTACATGCATAACCGTGGATAATAGGTTTGAGAGAGGAAACAAGTAAACAAAGTAAATGATTACATTGACACCCAACATGATAAAGGTTCGGAGTCGGGAGATAAGAGTGGCAAAGGGAGCGCATGACGCTCGCTGTATCCGCACATGCGGTAACTCGCCTTACGGGTATGGTGACTAGAGACTAATGCGATGTACTAGGTACTATGTATTACATGATATTACATTACCGCGTATTTGTACATAACTAGTAATGTCCATTCGTAGCTTCGGGCACTGGCGTCCTAACCTATTAGGTTAGAACACTGGTGACCGTTTTCAAAAATCACATATAATGAATTAGCTTGCTCTTTTTATCTAATTGAACTTGGATGAGGGGCATTACTCACACGCATGGGCGTCGTGGGAAAAGAAACCATCTAAGAATATTGCCGTATCTGGCGGCGGTGCACTTTGCAATGTGACCCTCACGGTGAGTCACTAGCCATTCAGTTAGCAGCCTTGAACGTGCCGAGGTTACCAAGCCATGTAACAAATCCGGGCATCGTAGCGAGGCTGGCATGTAGGGGGGGTAACTGTTGGTCTTCGCATGATTTGAAGTACCACTAGGTAGCACTGCCGTACGTAGCGGAGCTGTTAGGCGCCCACGGGATTGTAAGAAAGCCGAGTGTTCGTGCACCTAGAACGTCCGTGCCCAAAATCCGTGACATGTACGGGCGCATAGAGTTTGTCCAAGGATTGGTACGCTTTGTCTCCTCAACATTGCACTTTCGTACATGCTTGCGTGTAGCGAGTGTGGTGGGTCGCGTTACTGGTGGGCCTTGTCCGCTAACGAAAGCGATTAACGCTAAGCCGGCGGCTCTGCCACGCTTAATGTATATTCAAACCGGACGGGAATGCGGAATACATTGACGGGCCAATAAGGTCTGCATCAGTGTCTAGCACACCTCGCCCGGCTCGTCGACCTAGAAGAAACAAGTCTCGGGGTGAGACGGCGAGTTCTTTCACGGCCATCTAGGTGAGTGCATGCTGGCGGTGCCGCACCTTGCCCGTCCATATGAGGGCGATCACCGTAGTCGGTGCTCCATTTTGACATAATTTGAGTGCGAGGTTTGGTGTAATAAGGGGCCAAGGGGGGGGGGGGGGGGGGGGGGGCTGCACCACTTGCTTTCGCATAACCATAGGGAGCCCGGAAGGTGTAGCGCGTCCACCGCCTCGTAGGCGGGATCGAGCCAACCTGCGTTGTAGCGTGGTAGAAGCATGTTGAGCGCAGAGGCGAAGTGATCGATGTTGTGGGGTCCTTAACGGGCGGCGAGTTCCGCGAAAAGAACCGGATCGAGATGCCAATCGTCGATGTCGAGATGTCTGTTGAGTCGGTCCGCCCATACGCTCGCCGCCCATCGGATGTAGCGGGCTCTGGCGCTGACACCGTTCGCGTCTAAGAGATGCGAGCGCTTTTGACGCTCGGTCGTGAAGTAAGTGCGGCGAGGATATAGCACACGGCTTGGTTGTCCTCTTGTTGGAAACATTTCTGCCCGCGAGGTATTGGAGGAATGTTTGCACCGCTAGTCGGACGGTGCAACTCCTTTCAACTCCTTCCAAGACATGTGCATAGCATCGTCGCACGGCTCAAGAGTCCCCTTGCATCCTTGTGTCGATTGAGCACCGCTCTCCAGCCGTAGCCCGAGCTATCGGTGTGGGATACATTGTCTCCAATGGTCTATGGATGGGGTTTTCATTCGACTGAGTAGGTACCTATGTCCATCCACCATTGCAAGTCGTGTCTGACCTGTGGAGCTATCCGGACCTTGCTGCCCCATCCGTCGCCGATGACGCGGTGTAACTTTCGGATGAAGAAGCGAGCTGCCGGGATAGCGAGGAAAAAGGTATTGCGCTTGCCCAACTAGGGATTGTAAGTCTCGCACAGGTAGCCATCGCGCGGTTTTGGTCGCTCGCCCGATAAAGTGTCTTGCATGTGTACTTATCTTCTGCATTTTGCCCGCGGGGGCGAAGAAACAATCTGTAGTAGTTGAGTTGATGTAAATGCCAAAGTGGTGCCCAAACTGCATTGGCTTTCACAAGCCTTTGGTCGGGTGGCGGAGTAGTTCGAGTCTGTCGAGGCGCTCGCGGACTTGGACTCTTGGAGAGCTACTTGCTCGGAAGAGGCGACTAACATAAAATCGTCGACGTACGATAACACCCGAGCTCCTTTCCAATGCTTTCACCTGAGGCAGTGTCGCGTTTCATGGCCATAGAGGGAGGAGCTCGATGTGTCCGCTGTCCAAAGGTGGCAACCGAAAGTCTTTGTGAGGTGGCAACAGTCAAAAGATAGTTCACCCCATTGGTTCTCCGACTAGGCGATAGAGATGTCCATGAACGTTTATTGTAAAATAGTCGCGAAACTTTGGGGCGATCCCCTGAGCGTAGAACCCATCACGTAGGTCGAAGTTGAACATGTAGTCACCCTGCCGAGTGAGGTGCCGTACGCCGAGTAGCGTTTCCATATTGAGGCGCTTTTTTGGTGCAATAGTCGTTTATGTGGCGCGTAGGTCGCAAATGAGACGCCATTGGCTCTTGCCATTTTCGGGGCGAGGAATAACCTCGAAACGAACATGATGTTTGTAAAGTGCTCTATTAATCCATGTACACACGGAATGGCATGAAGGGGGATAGAACCGCCGCTTCCCGGAGCGGAGGTGTACGCCTTATCCAAGTACCGCCAAAAGTCGGTTCCCGATAGGAACATATGGTGTATATGAACCCATCGCATCGCATCGCGACTGAGCGGCGAACACCTATAGCGAACACCTACCTATAGGTGGAGGGCCAAGACTCCCCCGGAGTCTAGCGTACACATGTGTCCATTAGTAGTCCTACGGAGGGATATGTAAACATGCTCCCACGCTCATGTCGCGACGATTCTTGCTAGTTCGTTCCGCGTCGACAAACCCGAGTTGCTTCAGTGTGGCGTCGAGCAGTGATACGCCTTGGATGAAGGGTGGTGGTGGTCGGTTGTGTCGAAAGGGGATAGAGACTCCCTACCGGATCCATTGTAGGACTTGACCGCTCGCGCCGATGTTCTCCCACTCTTTCCAACTTCGCCGCTCGTGATGAAGCATGTAGGCGGAGTCGGGTGTGTAGGAATCGGCACGGTGGTTCACCCCGTCAGCCCTATGTCCGAGGCTCGATTTCGGCTTTAGGGTATGGGCGGGCCTTGGGCTTGTCGGGTTTCGCCTCCGGTTTTCCCTTGATCGGGGCCAACCCCTTGTCCTTAGGTTTGCCTCTTGGTGGGCGGTCGCCCTTGTTGCCTTGGCTTGACTTGCCCCCTCTTATCGGTTGTTGTTTGAATTGGGCTAACACATGTGCTCTGGCTACAGCGCGAAGGTTGACTTCGGGGCGTTTGTCGTCGAGTGCTGCGAAGAGGCCGTCGACTCCGCTAGCGCTCCGGTCCCCTGCCTGGATGTCGAAGAATCTGGAGTAGACGAGCCACTCGGAGACCCGTTCGTCCACAATGAGCAGCTTCTTGCACTGGAAGCGTCGAAGGTACGATAGCTTTTCCTCGTGCGCGTTGCCGCATGCTTTGTGTGTTTTCCCGGTCGTTTCTTGCACATCCCATGCGCCCGTTTCTATATAAAGTAATAGCTTTGCGGACGAATCGCGTCTATGGCAGTTTCGAGTGTCGGGTCAATGGATGCATGATACGTTCCATTGCATAGTAGGTTTGGATAATCGTCTCTAAAAGTGATGCGGCGCTCCTCGGTTGGGGAAACTTGTCGCCTTCGTCGTGGCGAGGACGCCACAGGCTAGGTCGGGTGACGCTCGCCGACGGTAGTCATTCAAAATAAGCCGTCGGCATGTCTTCTACCCATTCACGCGGGTCGAAGTACGCGTCGTCGGGTAGTGCAATAGTGAATGAAGGGCTTGCGTCTACTTCAATACCACTCGGGCCGTTGACGTGGGTCGTTGGCTCAATAAGAATGTTCTCATGTTGTTTTCTGTCCGGTGTTTGCAGATTGTCGGTGCTTTTTGATCGTAGCAAAAGTTACAGCACTAACAAAGCTAAATTCGCGATTTGTGCAGAGGTGGAGGAGTCTACTTTGGGAACGTCAACAAAAGAATACAAGCGGTCATGCATATAGACTGGCATGGTTGTGTCGTAGGACTTTTTACACACTCGGTGGTACATAGAGATATCTTTTAGACACCTTGCTGGACTTTGAGAGTCTAGATACCGTTTGTGAGAGTTGTGCTCGTGCAAAAGGCAGAAGGTGGTCTAACGTTGTGAGCGGCGCGTCATATATAGGGAGCCTATTTCACTAATGCAACGGCTGAAAAGCTTGCATGGACGGTTAGACTTGCGAAGTGTCATCACGGCAACGCTTGCTAATCTAGCCCCCGTGTAATGTAACACATCTATAACTTAACATTATGACCAAACAACGTCCGACATGCGTCCCTAACACGCCCCTTATCTTTCAAAAGGCGCCTCTATCACCACACGACCCACCCATTTCGTTGAATATGGTAGACCCGCGTGGTATATGGCCACTTTCGAGGATGATGCGGCTACCGCGCGTACTATGCGTAGTACATACGCGCGTTGGTTAGGAGCGGGACGCGCACGATGAGAATAGCGACTTCCTAACCGCCACAAAGAAGAGCTAGAGCTGGCCGGTAAGACCCTCTCGCGTCTTGATACTCAGCTTGACAACGCCCATGATTATTAGGAACATGTTGGGGCAGGTGGTTTCGGCGTTGACAAGATATGGCAGAATGAGAAAAATGCCGCTTGCGAGCCTTGAGCGTGGGCGCCGGCGTGGGCGCGGCTAGAATCCTCGTACTGTGGAGGTTGGAGAAGTAGTCCTCTCCGACGACGAGGAAGTCATTCAACGGGTGCTCAAAAGAGGTAGACAAGAAGGAGGGAGCTAGCGGGGGTGGACTCCATAGCTCAGGAGGGGAGTTATGGATGTTAAACGCATGTCGAACTGTCAACCCCGTATTGCGTAGCGGCCATGCCCGGGAGGCAGCATACAAATTATACAAATTTACTGAAAATTGTGAGATGGCAATTTCTTACAATGTATCTCCTCCATTTTCCTTGTCGAGAGCAAACGGGGGAAGTAGTGGAGCAATGGTTGCATGCGTGGCTGGATGTTTCTGGCTAGGAAACCGACTAACCGTGGTTATGAGTCGTACACATTGTTGAGTGTGACATAGGCTACATAATATGTGTGGGGCCGTATGAGTAGATGGAGAGCATGGCGAGTAAGAAATTCTGAAAGGAGTATGGTAAGAACCCTGCCAAGGCCATGCGGTGCACTTTGGAACAGTAGGATGTCCATACTAATGCTTGATGGATGGAATGGAGAAGCGCATGAAGACGCGCTACATGTTAATTTGCAGCCCAACCCATAACTTGGATTGCTTCGTCCGCCACGTCAAAGATGCGCAACCAATGAACAGACTTTATGAGGCGATGGTGCAAGCATGGGTGAAGTGAAAGGCAAAACATGCAACATCGGGTGCCAGAGGGCAAGTGGAATCGGAGTAGGTGAATGTTCAAGCGTAGGTAGCCGGTGGAGTTGGTCATTTGCGGCGCCTGACTTGACTAGCGATGAGTGTTTTCTTGTTTCTCTCGTAAGACTTCAACAATTTCGCATGACTCAACATGTTGTAACCCGTTGTACAATAGTCAAAACATGTTCAAATAAAATGCGGAAGGATGATGTCCGACTACAGCCCCTCCTCTACTGTACTGTTAGGGCAATGGAATTTGCGCTAGATATTAAATTATGGCTTTCGACCCTGTTAACCTTTTATATACGCGGCTGGCTCAGCGGCCGACGGAGCAGCAACTCGGTCAGGCATCTTGCGACGCTGAAAAGCGAGATCACGCGGCGTGCACCGACTCGGGGCGAATACGCGCAGCGAGGTGCAAGGCCAAACTGCCGTAGCGTCGAAATCGCTCCTCAGCGCTAGGAAGGCAGAAATAACGCGCTTCTTTGCGGTGTACGGGAGTGAAAAGGCGCGCGTATAGATGAGGATGACCTCGTATGTCCAGTTCCGTCATGGCAGTCTATTTTTCACTCGTTTTTTGTAAATACGAGTACGAGTCGGAGAGAGCGCCGAAACAGAAACAAACACGAAATGACGGACATGCGTCACGCTCACTGCTACCGAGTCCCTTGCTCGCGGGCTCCCGAGCCAAGCTCAGCCGCACATGCGCACTCGGCGGCGGCGGAGGAAAAAAGTCGGTGAAGTTGGTGCACGCCGTGAATGCAGAAATAACGCGCTTCTTTGCGGTGTGCGGGAGTGAAAAGGCGCGCGTCGATAAGGATAATCTTGCATGTCCCATTCCGTCATAGCAGTAAATTTTCCACTCATTGTTTGTAATTACGAGTAGGAGACGGAGAGAGCGCCGAGACAGAAACAAACACGAAATGACGGACATGCGTCACGCTCACCGCTACCAAGTTCCTTGCTCGCGGGCTCCCGAGACAAGCTCAGCCGCACACGCGCAGTCGGCGGCGGCGGAGAAAAAAGTCAGTGAAGTTGGTGCACGCCATGAAGGCAGAAATAACGCGCTTCTTTGCGGTGTACGGGAGTGAAAAGGCGCGCGTATAGATAAGGATGACCTTGTATGTCAAGTTCCGACATGGCAGTCTATTTTCCACTCATTTTTTGTAAATACGAGTACGAGTCGGAGAGAGCGTAGAGGCAGAAACAAACACGAGATGACGGACATGCGTCACGCTCACCGCTACCAAGTTCCTTGCTCGCGGGCTCCCGAGCCAAGCTCAGCCGCACATGCGCATTCGGTGGCGGCGGAGAAAAAAATCCGATTAAGTTATTGGTGCACGCAATGAAGGCAGAAATAATAACGCATTGGGAGCTCAGCAAGGCAAACTTGATGCGGACCTCCGCACTTCCGCTTTGCTTGGCACGCCTTCGGTTCAGTCGGTCCATGACTACTACCCCTTCGCCATGGAGGATGGGGGCCGGTTGGCGCCGATGGCGGCTGAGTTGGTCGATCGCTTGGCTATTTTGGTGGATGTACGTCGCTTCCCTGGCATGGGGGCCGCTGACTCTCGTTCCTTGCGCTCTGACAGTTATGTCCGTATGCAACACTTTGTTCGTCGATCTACTTCTCTTCCGTTTCGGCGTTTTTTGGGGGATGTGCGACGAGAATTCATGCAACGTCTTTCTGCTGCTCTTCATGGCACTCTGGGTTCTTATCTCCGCGACGCTTTTCAGGAGGGCAGTGCTGGTGCTGTGGCATGCCTTCCTGTTCCTCGGGCTTAGGTTTTTTCTTCCTCTCTTTCTTTTTCTTGCTTGGTGGCCTCCACTGCTTTTTCTTTTAAGAAAATTTTCAATTCTACCGAAATAATAACGCGCTTCTTTGCGGTGTACGGGAGTGAAAAGGCGCGCGTATATAAGGATAGTATTTATTGTATTTCCCGTTCCAACAGTTTTTCACTAATTTCTTATTTGTAAATAATATACTGGCATTTATTCCTATTCTCAGCACCGGTTTCTTCTTTTTGCTTGGTGGCTTCCACTGCTTTTTCTTATAATATTTCTTTTTCAATTCTCAGCACCAGCGTCCACCACACATATATCGCTCAGTACGTCACGACTGTCGTCGCCGTACATCCGCTTGGTTTATGTACGGTTTATGTTTTTCGTTACCAAAATATACTACAGGTATCGTGCCCACACGTCAGATATTTGGCAAAAATGGCAGGCGACGTGTGCCGTGCCTGATCTACCGCATATCGCTGCTGCACCCGCGTGAATTTGCGCATCGTCACGGCGGCTCATCAAGAGTCGTAGACACAGGCACACACACACCCTTTCTATCCTCTATCCTTTCTATCCTCTATACCCTTTCTGTCCTTTTTAAATCCAGGGCCACGACTTACAGGCTCGAGTTAGTGATAGTACGGCCTATATTGGTTGGCCACCCTCGCCTGCAGCATGGGCTGCAGTAGCTCGAAGGGTTTGGGTACCGCTGGGCGTAACGACGATGATACTCGTCGTCCGTCAAGAGGAGAGGGCAGTGGGGCCGCGGAGGCAACTTCTGGGTCACCGGAGTCGCCGCAAGTATCGGGTGGCAACTCCACCGACCGGGCCACAGCTAGCGACGGGTACCAGTTTGACGCCTTTCTTTCTCACAACTGGGGTGCCGACAAGAACAATCACGGCTTGGTACCCCCCGCCCCCCCTGTGCGATAGATAGGGTTACATGCATACACAGTGGTCGTGCGTGTTATTCGCTTTTATGACGAGCCCTGCTCACCGGTCGGCCGTCTGTCACTGTTTGCGCGTGCGTGCGCTCACCCTGCCTGTTATAGCGACCGTGGAAACTGCTACTGATGGCCTATTGTGCTGAAGATGGGGAACGATGCGGCTCTTTGTTTAATTTTTTTATCGCCTGTCTTTTCCATCCCTTGCTCATGGTCCTGTGGTATGTACGTGCAGTATGTAAAGACTGTTATGGAGTGACTGCGTGAACGACGTGAATTTTTGTAGGCGGTATCTTGCAAGTCTCTTGATGACCTATTGTCAAGTCGAGCGAACCCGTCTGTCTTGTTATCGTTACGAAAATTAAGCGTAGCATAGCAGTGTTTTTTATCAGCTTGTAGCAGCGCATATGTTGGATCTGTCGACCTGTCGGGATGAACCCTCCCCCCCCCCTCCCCCCCATAAACGTTTTCTTAATGTTTATGGATACTGTGATGTTATTCTACGCATGCCTGCTGTATATGTGGCCTGCGACCGCTCGCAGGTGAAATACATCGGCAAACGGCTCCTGAACGCCGGTGTGCGCATTTGGATTGACGAGGACCAGTTGAATCATGGGCACATCAAGAGGGAGCTTATCAGGGGCGTTGATGCTTCACGATTCGTGGTAGTCTTTATCACAACCGAGTACCTGAGGAAAATCGCCTCCGAAGATTCGGTATGTTCTCAAGCAAACCGCTGCTGCGCCGGACGTTCTAGTATATTAATGCGTGTATGTTGCATATTATGTGTGGCACATATCGCCTGGTGTTTGTGTTTGATTCTCTCTACCTCCTTGATATTTCATGAAGAAGTACCTGCTCAGCTTTGATTTAAGAGGAATAATGCGCGCCAGTGCATTTTTTTCATTCCTTTTTTGACTCGGGCCATCATCGTAACACCGTCAGTCTTGTGCATCAGTCAGGCAGAACTACTACAATACAGGACACGGAAAGCTTTATCGACATTGTATCAGCTATCATTGCCCCTGCCTGCTACCGAGGCAGTGCGGAGATTATAAGACTACGTTATGAATAATGATGTATGTTTCTCCGATTATCATAGCTGAGCACATATTTTGTAAACAGATATTCCATCTTTGCAATTGACTACTTACCACTTAATTCTTTTTTGATACAAGTGCTGATTGATTTAATGTGATTGTTTACAAGAAGAATCAGATGAGCACGGGCAGGGAAAGTGGGAGGGGAAACTAGAGGGCAAGAGTGACAAGAGGACCACGGAATCCAAAGCACAGCAAAAGGAAAGCACTACATTGTGCACAAACCTAGCACATTAAACTAGGGAAACCCCAAGGCCACTTTCCCAGTGCTAATTGATTTGGTATTTTCTTACAAGAAATTCTTTTTATTTGGAATTCACACGCTGATGCACTCTAGTGGTCCTGATTAGGAGTGTCTCACCACCGCACACACACACAATACAAAAGCATGGCGTAGTTGTACATGTACTCTCATCATCGTAGCGAGTGATGTAAGTAGATGTTATGCTGTACTAAATGTATCTTCTCTTCCTCAGCGCAGTTTCAGTTTCAGTTTCCTTAGTTTAATCTGCTAAGTTTGTGCACAATGTAGTGCTTTCCTTTTGCCGTGCTTTGGATTCCGTGATCCTCCTGTCTGAAGTTTTGTGGGGGAGTGTATAGCCGTCAACAAATTGACGAATATGTTTTGTCGCAGTTGTAATCAAATCTACCTCAGCGCAGTACTTTATCGAGCTTATTTCCATCGCTAATTCTAATCCGAATAGTGCTACTTGGATACTTGATGAACATGACGTTTTCATTTTAGTACCAAATCTAAATGCCGCTCTTATTTTAGTACCAAATCTGATAAAGTGGTGAAGCTAACGGACATACGTCGGACAGACAAATATCACGTAAATATGCATAATAGCTGGATGAGGAAGCCCCCCCCCTCTTTCAGTAAGTACACGTGTAATTAGTGTATTCGTTAATGTATTATTCTTGTTCCTCGGGCTTAGGTTTTATCCTCTTTTCTTCTTTTTGCTTGGTGGCCTCCACTGCTTTTTCTTGTAAGAAAATTTTTATGTATTAATGCAAGAGGTCCGATGTCATACTTCGTGGCCGGCGGTCGCCTCATGGTCCCACATGCGAATCTGGAGTTTAGGGTTTAAACCCTCAACCTAAAACCCCCATCCCCATCCGACCTGTATTATGACACCGTAATTGTAACAAAACACCAGCACCATGATTACACGGAGGGCGCATACTCATCCTAGCGCATACATGTTCACATGAAGTTGATAAACTGTCCATTAAGGCGATACGCACAGTGGCGCATCGTTCTCAAATAAGTGAAACTTGTATATTTGTGTAGTTTCTTATGCCGTGTTTTCGGGTCGACCATGTATTATTCAGGCTTCGTTTTTTTCATGTATATAAATGTATCTGCGCCAGGCTTCCCTAATTGCGCCTCTGAAATGACTGCTCAAAACCCGCAGAGCGACTACTGCTATTTCGAGTTGAAGTATGCTGTCGACACGCGGCCGGACGGAATCGTGCCGGTCGTCGTGGAAAAGGGCGCATCCGACGCGACTTTATGGAATGGGCTGCTCAAGCCGTACCGAAAGCACATGCGCATCGACCTCAGCTGTCCGACGGAGCAAATTTCTCCGAGACAAATCAAGATACTTGCTGACTTACTCAGACCGCCCATCGACCCGTATAGTGCTTCAGGTCCGCCCAACTCTACATGTTTTCTCATTAGTAGCGCGCTACCAAAGTTCGTGTATTCTACTCTCTATGACGCGTTACACGGCACGTTGTTCTAATCTTCGGCACCATTCCTAATTCAACGACTCACGTCGTAATCTGTATCGTCTATATATATACTAACGATCGGCTATGTAGCGACCAAGTGAATATAGTATTCGTCCGAATGAATGCGATTAATATTGTTACTCCTCTGTCTGTCGTGATCGATTTCATCCCTTCGTTCGTTTGTTTCTTGGCAGGGCTATGTTTTTTATTTCACTGACGATTGTTTCGAATTTCGAATACTCCAGATGACGGGACGACAACGTCGAAGGACTCAGTAGGACCATTGAAAGCGCGAGGAGCGATAGACTCGAGGCTGATCAAAGCCGTCGACGGTCTAACGCATGAGGAGATGGAGGACTTGGCGGAGCAAGATCTGCCGGAGGTGGCGTTCAAGAAGCTACAGAACCTGCACCTCGCTCTGAGCGTGGAGGAGCAGATCGAGTGTCTCACGGGATGCATCGCCGTCGGTGCCACCCGCGCCAAGCAAGCGACGGGCAAGGACCTCCTCATGTTCATCGGGAATACTGGTGCGGGGAAGAGCACGATGGTCAACTTTCTGCATGGCTGCGACATGGAAACGTTCACACCGAATCCAGATGTTCTGCAAAGTGCCATACGAGTGAAGAAAGGCTCGAGGAGGCGGGAGCTGCGCGGTGCAAAGATTGGGCACGGCAAGCAGAGCATGACCTTCATTCCCGGAATCGGCAGTGACGAGAACTTCACCTACCTGGACTGCCCCGGCTTCCTCGGCAACCGAGGGCCGGAGATCAACATCGCCAACACGGTCAACGTCAAACAAGCCATTTACGCGGCGAAGAGCGTCAGGGTGGTGGTGCTCATTAACTATTGGTCTATGCTTGCGGACAAGGGTAGAGGCTTTCGCGACTTGTTACAGATTCTACAAGACTTGTTTGGAAGCGCTGCTCAGCTGGAAGAGCACGCGGCGTCCATCGCCGTCGGCATTAGTCATGTGCCGACGGTGGTTGAGGACGTGGTTGTGCATCTGAAACATGTGCAGGCTCTTCTCAAGGACATAGACGGTTTGCCTCCTCACGAGGCTCAATTGGTGGCGTTTTTGAGCAACAATCTGTTTATCACCCACCCCGCTAAGAACATGGACCCGAACCTGGGTTGGGTCAGCCTTGAGGAGCTCGTGTACCTACTTTGCGGCCTCAAGAGCATCCTGGAGCCAAGCATCATATTCCGGACGGTGCTAACGCCGGAAGACGAGCGCGCGTTGCGCGCCATTGTGGAGGAGCTGAGCAGGAGAGTGGCCGACGCGATGAAGAAGAGCGACTTTGCGGCCGCAGCGCGTATGTTGGCGAGTCTGACCAAGATCGACGTCATCGACAACCTGTTGGTGACGAGGATGATATACCAAGCGAGCGACACCGTGCGGACGGTGCTTCTGTCGCTGCGAGAGCGGGCGACGCAGTGTCTGTTGGCGAGTATGATGGAGGAGGCGAGGGGCATTGTGAGGCAGCTTGAGGCCGCGGCGCGGGCTTTGCGCCACACTTCGCCCGGCTACGCTGCGATTGCGGAACAAGCGGTGACGACTTTTGGGCGGCAGACAGAGCAACGTGAGAAGGACATCGAGGCGATGGAGGCGCTGCGCCGCGACATGCAGGAGTACAAGTCGCAGAGTGAGGCGATCCAACGGCGGCTGAAGGAGTTGGAGCGGCTGCAGGCGACGTCGGCGGCGGACGTCGCGGCAAAGGAGCTTGAGTTGGAGCAGCTGAAGTTAGAGAAGGAGACGGAGGCGGCGGCGGCGGAGCACGCCTTTGCCGTCGAGAAGGAGCGGTTGTCGCGGCAGATGGAGGCGTCGACTGCGGAGGATAAGCAGCGGTTGATGGAGGAGGTGAGCCGGCTGCAGAGGGAGGAGGAGGAGAACATGGAGCGGATGGAGGAGGAGATGGCCGAGCGAGAGCGGCTGCTGCAGGAGACGTTAGAGGCGAACAAGCGGATGGCGGCGGAGCAGGAGAGGGAAAGGGCGGAGATGTTGCAGAGGCAGCAGGAGGTGGCGGCGAGGAAGGTGGAGAAGAAGATCGAGGAGCCCAACAAGGTTGTTGGCCGCATTAGTAACGTCAATCACAAAGAAAATTGCCCACTACACGTGAAAACAATAATTTTTAATACTAAGATGTATGTGCGTGTGTGTGTGTGTGTGTGTGTGTGTGTGTGTGTGTGTGTGTGTGTGTGTAAGTGGTATATACTAGTATGTACATGTGTGTATATTGACTAATGTAGGCCAAAGTGGCTTCCGTCAATATCTGGTGAATTTCTCGCACATTGTACAGTAAATATTTTTCTTCGTGCTTGGCGAATTTTTTGTTGCAAATATAATTCGTCGGGCTGGTTTTATCTTGGGGTTGGGAATTAATGTCTTACGTAAAAGGTTAAAAGGGGCCTTTTAAACACAACCATCAGTTTGGTATGGCGGTGGCACGGAGAATGTTTGTCGGTATGTTTGTATGTTTTATGCCCTCAGCGGCGCTCCTAACCCCCCCCCTCCCCCCCCCCCCAAAAAAACATGACGCAACTTAAGGGGAAGCGATGTAAAAATAGTTTGGGCGTTGATTGGGCCCTCTCGTGGGCGCGTCACTGAATTAAGGAAGAACTCGCATGACATATCAGCACACCACATTGTTGGTTGCTGACTTTTTTTAATGTTGATACTGTATCAAGTACTAAGTGCAACAACTTAACTTTGATGTCTTTGATGATCAGTCAGAATGAGGTATGTAGCTGCATGCGGTAAGTGGGCATCAAAATAACCGACCGGCCCGACATTTAGGGACGACGGGCTATTCAAAACAACACTACTATAAGCCGTACATTGCGCCACAGCTGTTTTGTTTTTACATGCATGCGGTGTGTAGTGGCTTTGGATACTATTTGCTTTTGCTTTAGTGTATGTTTTCACTTCTTTTTCGCGTATGGCTAATAGTCGAACCTTTTCTTCTCGCGAACCTTAATTAGTCGGGTTCGGCCTCGATGTGTGCCGAAATATTCGTGATTTATTATTATACAAAGCAACTTGCTTGGCGAAGTATGAATGCATATCTTCCTTTGCCGTGGTTTCTTTCTCAACCTCACCCAGAGCCCCTTTTCCTTCCTATCTGAGTTTGCATTTTCCCTAGTTTCCGATAATTTTTATGATTCCGTGTTACTAAATTACACATAAACAAGAAAATTGCGATATCGTTTGGCATCAACATATCACAACTCTCACACGAACACAACTTACTTCATTTCATGTTTATTGATTGTGGAGGAAGATGAGAGGTTGCCTTTCGGAGGGCAGGTGTAGAGTGTGATAGAAACTCTTTTGTCTCACTGCTGCGCTGTGCCGATACCCTTGTTGCCCCAATCCGCAGCTTACTCCATTTTGGTGAAGAGGCAAGAAAGGCGTTGAGGGAGGCTAATGGAGAGGCTAAGATTGTCTTACCAAATCTTTGCACAACAAGCGAAGCGGACCGTTGGCAAGTATCGCCATCCTACAGATCAAAGGCAGCGGAGATGTGCTTATGCAAAAGAGGACAACTGTTGATAGGCGCTCTCAGAATTGATAATGTTTGCCATGTTTGCTTTTCCAATCTCTTTACAGTCTTCATCCGCACTGACTCAGTATTTCTTGAGCCCTTGTAACACCTCTTTGTCGTTCTGTTTTATAACACAATATACTCATCGATATTTCTTCAGTCCTATTGTAATGATTGTTCACAAACAATCACTACTGTCAAGGTCGTGGCCTTCCGCTCACCTCTTTATTTTGATGCGTTCCAAGCATTCATAATCGGGTCGTTTTTTATGAACCATGTCGGTTGCAAGCTCGACAATGAGAGGGACATAGGGGGTCACCTCACAATCACTTTAAATGCATCCCATCATTTATCGCCCCACACATGCTCTCTAATTGCAGCTTCCAAAATAGCGCAGTAGCGCCCCGGATTTTCTCCCCCTTCACATCTGCAATTCTTTTTTGCATCTCCGCCACTCCCTTTACTGTAGTAGATATGATGTGTTGGGAGATTTTACATTCAGCACACATCGGCAATACCTTTTTTGTTTAGGGATTAATGGCCGGTAATCCGGATATTTATCCTGCGTCAACTTCTTGATCACGCGACGTCGTCAATCTTAGTGTTGGCGTTACTAATACATGTTGCAAACACATGTTATCTAAGTGAGAAAAATTGTAAAATTGAGACGGCGGAGATGTTGCAGAAGCAGCAGATGATGGTTGAGAGGGAGGTGGA
>JAPMLY010001891.1:0-32500 GCA_026401115.1 Tetraselmis chui | reverse complement strand
GGCTTCCTACACGCCACCTCGCGGCGTTCGCCGGAAAAGCGCAGTTCCTCTACCTCGCAATCGCACCCGCGCGCTTCTTTTTGCGCGAACTCCACGACGTGTTAGCCACACGGGTTGGGTGGGGCGGACGCGTCCGACTCACCCACCAATTACGCCGAGACCTCGAGTGGTGGCGCACGGTCCCCACTCAGCACAACGGCCGGTCCATCTACAAGCCTATCGAGACCGCCTACCTCCACGCCGACTCGAGTGCTTACGGTTGGGGTGCCGTTCTAAACGAGGACTCCAACTATCAAGCCCGGGGCTTTTGGGACGCTACCGACCGCCAACAACACATCACGTGGAAGGAACTTCGAGCGGTGCGACACGCGGTGGAATCCTTTCTACCCCAACTCCGAGGCCGGCAGGTCCTCCTACACGAGGACAACACAGCGGTGGTCGCCGCCCTCACCAAGCTCACCTCGCGCTCTCCCGCCATGATGGCCGAACTCCGTCGCCTATGGTACCTCCTCGACAGCAACGACATCAACATCCGGCCGCGCTACATCCGCTCGGCGGCGAATATATGGGCCGACAAGCTCAGCCGCGAGCTGGACTACGAGGACTGGCAGCTCAACCCCCGTGTTTTCTCCCACCTGCAACGCCGGTGGGGGCCGCACACTATCGACCGTTTCGCGTCTATGCTCAACGCGCAACTTCCCCGCTTCAACGCCCGCTGGCGCGACCCACTGTGCGAGGACGTCCACTCCCTACGCCTGTCCGACGACGCGTGGCGCAGAGAAAACAACTACTGCAACCCACCCTGGTCTGCCCTCCCCGCCCTCGCCGCAAAACTCGCCCAAGCCCGAGCCTCAGCCACGGTCATCGCCCCCTTTTGGCCCAACAAACCGTGGTACCACGCGTTCGCTCGATTGGCCACCGAAACACTGCACTTCCCAGCGGCGCGCGACCTATTCTTTCCCGGCAGGCGAGGCAAGCCCGAGGGGGTCGGACCTCCCGCGTGGAGCATCGTGGCCATTCGTCTCTAACCCCTTCGTGGCTCTACACCCGACGCGGCGCGATTAGGCGGGCGCTGCGCCCGGTACAATTAAACGCCCATGTACAGCTCGGGCCGGCTCTGCGTACATGACAGCCCCGCTACGGCCTACGCCTCGAAGCAGCACCGGCACCCTGGTCCGCCTCTCTAGTTGAAACTTCCCAAAACCTCCTAGGATCTGACAAGCTAGGGGCTACGGCGGTCGCTCTACTCAGGAGTTCCCTAGCGCCCTCGACGTACTCAAGCTACGGCAGCGCGCTGCGGTAATTTTTTATTTTTTGCACAGAGGAAAATATCGCCCCCCTGCAGGCCACTCCCGCTACCATGGTCCGCTACACCGCGTGGCTAGCCCTTCTCGGCACGGTCGCCGCAAGCTCCCTGCAGCCCTACTTCTCTGCCGTAAACAAGTTCTTTCGAGACCACCAACGCCAGCCTATTGCTGTGGGCGACCTCATGGCGGACGCCCGGCGTGGCCTCGAAATCCTGCAACACCGCCTCATCCCCGCCACCACGCGCCTTCCGCTACCCGCGCCCGTCGCCCTCACCATCCTACAGGCCGCCGACACGCTACACCTCACCCTCCCGTGGACACCTGCAGCGTTCTCCCAACTGCAACGTTTTCGAGCTTGCCTCGCGGTGTGCGTCAATTACACCTTTTTCTGCCGGGCCGAAACTGGCGCCCGTTGTCAAACGGGCGACCTAGTTGTTGACAGACCTTCGCAGCAAATCTGCCTCTTCTTTAGAAAATCTAAAGGCGACCAGCGCCGCGACGCCAGCGCAAAACAGGTTATCGCTATCCCTATCTCCGCCAACCCCGTCCTAGCAGACCTGCTCGACTACTACACGGAGCAGCGCGCGGCCTTCTGCAAAGAATTCTACAGCAAACCACCCCCGCTCGCTTTCTAGAGCTTCTCACCTACAGAACCCTCCGCTGATTGGGGTGCCTCGTCCACCGTCTCCACCTGGCTCTCCCTCGCCCTCCTCACAGTCCGCTCGTCCGCGCCCGCCGGCTTTCAATGGACGTCGCACAGCCTACGGAAAGGCGCGGCGTCCGCTGCCAGCTGCATCGGCGCGCCCCTCCCCGTAATCAAATTTATGGGTGGCTGGGCCAAGAACAGCTCTGTGACAGAAGGCAAATATATTGACCCAACCATGACCCCATCACCTGCTGCTTGGCGGTTCTTCGGCTGGCTCACTCCGTCCCCCCCGCAACACTAATTCTGGCTGTGCAAGCCTTTGGCTTTAGGTTACTGGCAAAACGTGCCCTAGGGTAAATGGTCAGATTGATTTGAATCTAGAGGTTTGCATATCCAATATCATGTGTACGGGACAGTAACTCTAGCGGTTACTGTTACCGTTAATTAACAGCGCGTCTCACCTGCAGGGCAACCACCTTGCCCGAGCAGTTAGACGCAGCCAACGACCAACGACTTCCCCAACGGTCAGCTCTAGCTAGCCCGTGCCTTATAAGCCGTAGCTAGCCACGAGCCTAGGCACTCTCTGCTTTCGCGCTCAGCCAATCTAGGCTTCGCGCGAACCCACCCACCCATCCCTATAATCCTGCGCTAATTGACCCCCAGACCCTGTCTGTGGGCGTCTTTTGGCCAAATTGTAAGCAAGCTGACATCTTTGGCAAAACGCGCCCTAGGGTAAATCATAATAAATATTATAAAAACGCTTACCAGTATATTTACTCGTTCATGCCGTGTCCATTTTGAACATGAAGGCATGCCACAGCAACAACACTGCCCTCTTGCAAAGCGTCGCGAATATAAGAACCCAAAGTACCCTCGGCATCTCTAATCCCGAGTAGCCCTTCTCCAATTCAATCCCGGCCGCCCCCCTCTCTGTCTTCGTATTACGCTACCACCGCGACCGACACCCGCATGGGGTTGTGTGCCGTATTGTACACAGCGACCGCCGATGCGCCCACGCGTCTGAGTAAATAACGTTTCGTTGGCACTTTGCTGAAAATATCGTCGCCTAGTTGAAATACTGCCGATCTTTTCCCTTTTGAGATATTTCTTCCTTACTAGTGAACCAAGTCTCATCAGAATCTTTGCGGTGTTTCGCGAGTTTGTTACCTCCATCATCCTTTCCCATAATATCGAGTCGGCTGTTGTTGTTTTTTCTTTGAATGCAATTCGTCGGCGCATAGATAACACGGGCAGAAAATCTTGCCCGTTTTCTCTGCCCGCCGGGTATCCCGTACCGGTATTTTCTGCCCGCTGGGTATGCCGTACCGGTATATACGCGCAGTATACCCAGGTATATTCCACCTTGAGACCATTAAAAAACAATTTGCTTACAAGAAAAAGCAGTGGAGGCCACCAAGCAAAAAAGAAGGACGGAGGGAAAAAAATCTAAGAGACCATTAAAGCTTTAGGATTACGTGAAGGTATCGGTTATAAGCACTGAATTCGCATTTCAATCTATTCCAGGGCTGACGGGGCTGGTACTAGCGATCCATACATTTCTAGGTACCCGTACACGGTAGACGAGACTGGCGGTATTTCTGATTTCGGCCACCAGATGGGCAAGAGTTTTGGACAAACCGACAAGCACGTGTCGGACACACCCATTCGAAACGCTTATATACGCATATAGTCACACGCCCTTTCACACCGTTCGTACCACAGTACAGGTACAGCTCCCTTTCACATTGTATATCACATCATCGCCATGTGTCCCCGTCGCTCTTTAACAACAGCTATCACCGCAAACAAGTAAATACAAAACAATTGCCACATTCATTTATCATCGCTACCTGCTTAGTCTTCGCCATCCGGTAGCCGGTATGGTGTTCGCGCCTTCGCGCTGATGCGCAAAGCTAAAGGGAGATGAGAAACGCGACGTTTGGGGCATTATTCAATTTGGCAGTCAAGAGATCGCCCGCCCACGCGAACGGTATGGCAACTACCCGCGGTGAAGGCGCAAATAAAACTGCGCGGAAGTTCGGCACACGCAGCGTGTAAGTAGCGCTACTGGCTGGGTTAGACAACACAACTGCGATGTGGGAGTCACTACGTGTGTCTGCGGCCACCCTCTTGACGTGCGTCATCGCAAGCATTGGGTGGCACGACAACGACGATAGTCTGGAGGTTGTGAACCCCCACAATCTGGAGGTTGTACATACTATATAGCTCACCAGTACATATCTGCACCCTAAATAACTTTTATTTGCATGTATTGCGATGCGCTGCCGGCGGGAAAGCGTAATGGAAATCCGGGCAATCCTACTAGTCGCTATTCGCCTTCCCGTAGTGCGTGCAGGTCCTGGTGGGTGTTCCTTGTCGATTCTTCCTGGGATGTGGAAGTGCAGGATGAAATCTGAGTTGATTACAATTATTCTGATTTCGGAACTAATGTTTATATATCTGCTCCTGATGTTGGAGCATTAATTAATGGTGGTTTCACTTCAAACATATCATATTAATATATGATTTTTTGGGAATGTGAATGAGTGCGAGGGCGACTGTGCAAATGGAGAAGTAGGCCCCCACCCGTCGTTACTTATCGAGTACCGCTATTGTAAGTAATTCCTAATGTATATTAGTTACAAACAGCTAATGTATGCTCTGATAGAAGTCCTTATGTACAAGACATCATCTAGAGTGCCTAAGCACGATATCACGAACTAGCGTATAGTCAGCTAACAGCTATAGCTGAAGTCACTTCTCTTGTCTCGACACCAGCCGTCACCCAAGGCTGGTTGTTTAGCGAACATGTAACCAACACACCGCAAGTTACAGTATCTTCCTTATCGAACCGTGCATACCACGTTCAACAGGTTATGGAGCCCTCCACCTGAAGGATACGCGAGACAACAATGTCGTTCGGCGTGCAACTTGGAAACTCGCCCGAAGGCAACGCCAATCATTTTTTCTCGAAATAATATTACTTTACACTGTACTTTTATTTCCACCTTTTAATTATGTTCTCCAGAACAGTCCCGCTACCATCTACTCTACTCTAGCCTACCACGGCTATACTCAACTCTACGCCACGACGACCTAGCCAACCACACAAGCGCACTCGCTTGTGTGGACATGGTGCATACATGTCCAAGCTGGAGTGGGGAAGGGGGGAGCATTGTGAGGGTGAATACCCATACACAGGGTGCATGACAACATCATCCGTAACTTAAAGCAGCGGACATATACACCTCCTTGTTATTGCCTTGGCTGTCACTGTGCCCCAAACTGGGTGGAGGATACGGAAAAGGTGCTCTGAGACACCCCGGGGCTACATGCCGAGGAGTCGGTGGGCATCATGCCGTCTCCTTGTATACCGCCGTTAGGCACTGTTACCGCTAGTGGATTTTCCGCTGTCCGGTTGGGTACTTGTCTTTTCTTGGAATGGCGCCAAAATCAAAACCGGCACATACCGCATCGGCCGCCGACTCGGCTGCCGACTCCGGTACGTGCGACACTCCGTCGGCCGACTCAGCCGGTAACAGTATATTCGAAAGGTAATGGAGCAGCTGCAATTGCTCCACGCACGTATGGACGACCAGGCCCGGACGCAGTCGGAGCTACTCCGTCGGGACGCGCTGCGCGATCACCCGGCCGCTATCGACTGGGGGGCGAACCCGCCTGTGGACGGCCCATACATGCCTACTTGCGCCTTCGTGCCTGCTTATGTGCACGAGCCAACACATTCTGGCACAGCCAGTCGTCGACACACGATCGACCCGGAATTTATTGCCATGACGGCTGACTGGGGTAACAACTTCGATGGTGACTCGTTCTCTCGGTCGATTCGCTTGGAAGCTCCGCTAATGCCCAAGACGGGGGAATTTAAAACATGGAAGCGCGACTTCCTGTCGTTCTTGTCCATCAAGGGGGCTGCGCTGATCTCTCAGTTGGCTTTGTCCTCCTCCGGTGTTCCTCTGAATCCAATCGCTCAGCGGTTCACGCACGCAATGCTCGTTCAGTGCTGCAGACATAATAAGGCTGCAGCACAAGCTATCGCAAGTGTTCCAGCGGGACGCCCTGAGTGCGGAACATCTGCCTGGGAATTACTGGGCGAGAGACTGGACGCGCAGTCCATATCCCGCACCATGTCGCTCTTGGACCGTATTATGGTGCGTCAAGCTTTCGGACAGTCCGTCTCTGCGTACGTGCACGCGGTAAAACACCATTTTGACGAACTTAACGAGTGCCTGCAACTGAAGGATGGTTCTGCTGCGATTCACCCGCACGTGCTCGCTCTGGTCCTAATCCGTGGCCTTTCTAACGTTGGGCAGTATGGCTAGGCTAAACAGTGTGTCACGAATGCCTTTGACACCGACTTTATCCTGTCCGCCGACAAAGTGATGAGCGGCATCATTCATCAGGCGCAGAACCTGGACGCTGACGTCTCTGTTAAGCTTGACATTGCTGATGCGGGACATCCGGTCAATGCCTTCATTGCGGATCGGAAGCGCCAGGGTGGCCGTGGCATTGGCGGGTGGACCTCGGACAAGAAGAAGTCCAAGTTTGCGATAAAGTGTGGGGCCTGCGGAGACCCAAACCACGTCTAGTCTACATGTAATGCGCCCGATGCTGATGTCCTCCGCTGGACACTGGCCAAGCGCAAACAGATTGCGGACAAGTACGCCGGGAAGCCGCCTCCCACTGCTCACCTCAGCGACCTACCTGCCGAGGGAGATGCTGCTGCGGGGGATGCTGTTGCTGAGGACGTACTGGAGTACGACATGCATGACGAGTATGACGACACGGAGGTCGGTACTTCCTTTGCCTCTGTTGCTTTCGCGTCCGCTACAACCCATGTTGCCGATCTTTCGGATTACTGGGTTGTTGACTCTGCTTGTTCCGTTAACTTAACGTCCTTTCGATCGGATTTTTCGGAATTTCATTCCTCGACCCGCCACAGCACTGTCGGTGGCGTCGGTGTCACAGTGCAGGGCAGTGGAACTGTCCGCATTCCCATTTGCTTAATTTTCGGTCGGACGGTCTTTCGGCGCGTTCATGCTCTCTATACCCCTGATATGTCCTCTCGGTCTACACAACGTATCAGTCGTCTACTGAGCGTCAGCTGGATGCAAAAACACTCGGGGTGTGAGTTTTCTTTCCCCACCAACATTGACTCCGGCATGTTGCTTGTCACCACAGGAATGGGGATGATAATCCCGTCGGGGAGCGGACTATTCCTCCTCTCGAGGTCGCATGACTGTGCGGAGCTGTCCTCGCGCAATGTAGACAGTTTTAGAGAGAAATCTGTCGCACTTGCTGGTGGTGTGACCATGCTTTGTGGCATAG
Organism: Tetraselmis chui; assembly: GCA_026401115.1. Lineage (NCBI taxonomy): Eukaryota > Viridiplantae > Chlorophyta > Chlorodendrophyceae > Chlorodendrales > Chlorodendraceae > Tetraselmis > Tetraselmis chui. Next base: position 25,201 of record JAPMLY010001891.1, on the reverse strand, counting down.
TCGGATGGGTCATCTGAATATGCAGAGCCTTCATGCTCAGCATTCTCATAATACGGTGTATGTACCTGTTATGCCTAGATCTGTAAATGATCTCTCCTGTGAGTCTTGCAATCTGAACAAAACTGCGTCTGCGCCTAAGAATCGCCAAGCATCTCAGAAACCAGCTGCCCAACTTCAGCATCTGTCGTGTGACTTGTGGGGTCTTGTCAGTGTCCCATCCCCTTACGGCTTGAGGTACTGTCTGCTGGTCATTGACCATCACACGAACTTCATGTGGGTTAGGTTTCTGAAGTCAAAGGATGAGACATGCGCTAAACTGGAGACCATTCTCATGGACGCGCGGCACACCCATGCCCGTTATCACTCACACCTCCATGCGTTTGCACCGTTTCTAAAATTTGACCAAGACTCGGTATTCGAGGCAGCGAACACGCAGCTCATGTGCACGAGACTGGGTTTCATCACTCAATTCTCGGCGCCCTATGCACATCACATGCTTGGGAAGGCAGAACGCCCGTGGCGCACTCTGCGTGACTGCGCGTCCTCAATGCTTCACGCTATGTCTGTGTCTAACAGCATGTGGTCCTGCGCGATCAGCACGGTGGTCCACCTCCGTAACCGTACCTACAATCGGGCTGTTGGTCCCTCTGGGGGGGTCCCTGTCACCCTTCTTACATGCGCTGTTCCGGACGCGTCAGTATTTCGCGTTTTCGGGTGTGCGGCATTTGCCAAGGTACCTGATAATCTCAGACGGAAACTCGGCCTGAAAGCGTTCCGAGGTGTGATGGTGGGGTACTCTCACAACTTACCGGGGTATCGTATCTACAACCCTGCGACCAAGCGCATCACCACGTCTGTTCATGCCAGGTTTGAAGAGACTGTGCCCGGTTTTGGGACATCCCACCTTGTCGCCTCGTCAATAGATGTGTGTGTGCAGACGCAAAGACTATCCCTGTTTCCCCCGCCAGTCACCCGCTCACAGATCTGATCGTGGACGCAGAGGACATTGTGCCTGTGGTTGAGGTCGACAGACCCACTCGCCATCGCGGACCGCCTACTCACTTCGAGGACTACGTTGCCCATGTGTCTAATGTACCGCGCGTGTGTGTGTGTGCCATAGACACGTGTGAGGACGACATGTCCGACCACATGGACGCCATCTTTCTGCTCCCTGATTTCTCCATGATGGTAGCTCAGCCACGCCACAGGTGCTATGAAGGACCTGTGAGTGACGTCGCCCTAGTGTCCGCGAGCGTCTGTGTTGAACCAACATCCTACAAGGATGCTTTGGTTAGTCCACAGTCGGCGGAGTGGAAGACGGCCATGCAGGTGGAATTCGACTCTCTGACGTCCAACCAGACATGGGATCTCGCTCCCCTGCCCGCTGGACGCCGCGTGGTCAACATAATGTGGGTTTTCAAGGCTAAAACAGACGCCTCTTGTGCCGTCTCTAGGTACAAGGCGCGGTTTGTCGCAAAGGGCTGCAGCCAGCGCGAGGGGATTGATTACACGGAGATTTTCTCACCCGTCACCCGACTAGCTAGCCTCCGCGTCTTCTTCAGTATCGCCGCGGCTCGTGACCTCGAACTGGGCGGTCTCGACATCGACACGGCGTTCATGTACGCACCCATCAAAGAGGATGTCTACATCAGACAGCCACTTGGGTTCGATGAAGGGACCACCAATGTCTGTCACCTGCGCCGGTGCTTGTACGGCCTGAAGCAGTCACCCAAGGAGTTTAATGAGATGCTTCGCGACTGGCTCGTCTCTCAAGGCTGGCGCCAACTGATGTCGGACCCGTGCATCTACATTTATGAGGCAGACGGCGTCTTCGCCATGCTTGCCCTCTATGTGGATGACATTCCAGTGGCGTGCAACAACACAGCCTTGCGGGTGGCCTTCACCGCACTAGTGCGATCCCGATTTGACATCAAGGATCAGGGTGATATGTCCGACATCATCGGCATGCACATCACCAGGGATAGAGCAGCGCGCACCATTAGCCTCGACCGGGGCAAATACGTGCGCGAGCTGCTTGAAAAGCATGACATGGTGGACAGCAAACCCTCGTGTCTCCCGATGGACCCCGGTTTCTTAGCTGTCATATCCAAGCAGACGGTTGTACCTCTCACGGGCACGGACCGGGACGTGTACCCGAGCCTGCTCGACAGTCTGCAGTACGCCGCTGTATGCACTCGACCGGACATTTCGATCGCGCTCAGCATTCTGGGCTCTGCGCAGGCGACTCCCACGGTGGCCCACATGCAGGCCCTTAAGAAGGTGTTGCGCTACCTCAAGGGGTCTCCAGCCATGAGCCTGACGTTGGGGGGGGGGTGAGGACAACACTCTCCAACTGACAGGCTTTGCTGATGCAGACTGGGACACAGTGAGACACGCCGGTCACGATCGGGATTTGTGTTCTCACTGGGCAGAGGTGCAGTCAGCTACAAGTCTAGGAAACAGTCCTTCGTCGTACAGTCAACATGCGAGGCTGAGTACTACTCAGCAGCGGACGCAACTATGGAGGCCATCCATATTCGACAAATGCTTTCGGAAATCTTCAGTCATGGGACGACCACCATCTGGGAAGACAACCATTGCTGCATCGCCTATTCGCAGAATGCACTAGTGAGCGAGAAGACCAAGCACATCGACCTGAAGTATCACTTCGTGAAGGACCGCGTGCAGCTGGGGACTGTCAAACTACGGTACCTACCCACTGGCGACATGGTCGCCGACATGCTGACCAAGCCATTGCATGGACTTGCACTCGTGAAACACATGAGCGCCATTCTGGGGACATCCGGACCCATGCAGCGACACACTTCGTAGAGGGAATTCTGTAATCACTTCCATCTGGTTACAAGACACACCTTAGCTATCTTGAGGGGGAGTGTTGTAAGTAATTGCTAATGTAGATGAGTTACAGACAGCTAATGTACGCTCTGATAGAAGTCCTTATGTACATGACATCATCTAGAGTGCTTGAGCACGATATCACGAACTAGCGTATAGACAACTAACAGCTATAGCTGAAGTCACTTCTCTTGTCTCGACACCATCCGTCACCCAAGGCTGGTTGTCTAGCGTACCTGCAACCATCACACCGCAAGTTACAGTATCTTCCTTATCGAACCGTGCATACCACGTTCAACAACCGCCTTGCGTACGACGTCTCTAGATTGTCAGGGGGAAAGGCACGGACGCGAGGAAGAGGGACGCAAATTGGAGAGATACGCAACATGCAATCAAAAATGCCGGACGACTGTAAGCACCTTCAGGAGGGCAGTGCTGGTGCTGTGGCATGCCTTCCTCGGGCTTACAGGTTTTTTCCTTTTTTTTTTTTTTGCTTGGTGGCCTCCACTGCTTTTTCTTGTAATTTGTTTTTTAACTGTAAGCACCTTGTGGGGGAAAAGGAGCCAAACACTGTATTATTATAGAGAAAAAGTAATGATTATGAAAACGCGTAATCATACAGGCCGGTTAGACATATCCCCGATGGGTCACCAGGGTAAACTTGTAAGAAGTTTGGTTCTCTGACACGGGCTGCCGCGCTGTAGCTCTCCATGAATTCATCGCTTGGCACGGCCGTTCGTTTGCGCACCGGTCCATCCTTTTCCTTTTCATCCATCCTTTTCCGCGCGCGGTCCATGCCTGTACCTGTAGTTTCCGTCCTTTTCCGGTCCAACCTGTCATATCCTTTTCCGTGGACAAAATGCGTTCTGCATATGATATCGGGCGGCTGGCGATGAATTCAGGCAGGCTGGGACGGTAAGATTATCCTAAGACTGCATCGTGCAAGTCCTCGTACAAATTGGCGGTTCGCTGGGGTCATTTTCATGGTGCGCCAATGCTTTTTTTTCACGTACTGTATACGTTCGCGTATGAATATGTACGAGGATGTGTACGAGGACGTGGTCCTGTGGTGACTGTCCATGTACCGTGAACGAGAGACAGGCGCCGCAGCGTCAGTGGCGGCAGACGAGCGCGGAGACTAATAATAACGGGGACGATTCGCAGCGTTTTGCAGAAGCACTTACCCGTCACCTCAAGCTGAGTCAACCCAACGGTGGTCGAAGGAACTGCAGCAACTGGAAGCGATGTCTGCAGCACACGCTGTACGTGGAGAGATGGAGCAGCTGGGGTTGGAGAACGAAGCTGATGAGGCTGCGTCGGCGGAGCCGGCACTTAGGGTTCTCCCCCCCCCCCCCCCCCCCCCCCCCCCACTTTCAATTAATATTCTTCACATTCTATAAGTGCAGCCCCACTCATCGCGCGCACGATGCAAGGGCGACTATCGCGCTGTCCACCCTTCGCGCGTCCCTTGCCGTAGAGGTTAGTTGTCAAACAAGTTATCAGGAAAAAACGGAGAGGTAAATAAAGGTCGTCTGTACCTGTATAGTATGGAGAGGGTTCTGCTGCTTGCTTGCGCGATGTTCATGGCACTGTCCATAACCCCGGACGGACAAACTCCACCGACTAAGTTTATTACCCCCTTCCCCTTCCTGTATCTTGACAATTTCTGCAGATTGCGCTTGCCGAGTAAGATGCCAGCGCAAGTGATGCAACGCTATACTACCCGGCCCCCGCGTCCCGTCCGGCACTTGCGGTTTAGGGATGTTATTAAATAGAAAAAATATTAGAGTTGAAGCTCGACAGATTGTGATGACATGCGATCTTTCTATCGCTTTTCTAATTGAATAAAGGTGGACGGGAAATCGTGGTGATAGGCTATCACCGGGCTTATCTAGAACAGCCATACCCCAAATTCACTGGACAAAAGCGGAATAGTTGCGGTTTAGGGAAGTTCGTAAATAGAAAAAAGGTAATAAAATTGATATAGATTTATGAGAGGTGGTCTTTCTATCGGTTTTATAATTGAATAGAGGTGGGCGGCTGGCACGCCAAGCATGTCTCATTTTCGGCGTGTCGCGACGTGTCACGACTTGTTGCAAGGTCTCATCAAAGCCACCGCTTTGCATACCGAAGAAATAACACCAAATGACCACGAAGTACTTCGAGTCGCCTTGTGATATTTCTTTTGGCTTTTGTAAGACCTACCCAATCTCCGTACGGAGATTGCAACGCGTTGCATGCCATGATGGCAACCCTAGCCTGCTAGCGGGCGTGAAAACGCTCGCGCGCGTTTCGGCGTATGCGTTAACTGCGCGTGTGCGATTTAGAGAGAGAGAGAGAGAGAGAGAGAGAGAGAGAGAGAGAGAGAGAGAGAGAGAGATAGCGAGAGAGAGAGAGATAGATAGATAGAGAGAGATCTATAGATAGATAGATACATTTTGGTGATAGGTTATTACACCCGAAGTGTTTCAGTGGGTAGGCCAAAAACATGAGAGTCGAGGCAGACGACTGTGTCACGCTACTACTATTGCATGCGAATTAACAGTTCCTCTAACCCTCTTTCGCGCGCGGGAAATATTTGACACGTACACTTGTCGAGAGGCTTTCCAGTCTTTTCGCTTCATCTAGTGCAGCTTTTTCTCAGAAGCTACGCCCCCCAAGCCTGCTTTCAATCTTCAGTTGCCTAAATCCGTGACATGGTCAATAAACCTGCACGCATTGTTTGCTTAGATTCAGTAAATTCTAAATGTTGCGTGTCAACTTGTGGTACAACTTGAGCTGATTCTAAATATCCTCAACGGCGTAGCCGATCCCGTTTTGTAAGATGTTTGTCAGATGTTTCGGTCGTCTATGACCTCATCGCGTGTCTGCTACATAAGGTATTGTGGGTCATGGGAGCTTTGTCGGTTCACTGAATGTCGTCGAGAGTTGGCTGATTGTTGCTTCTCGGTAGTAATGTATGGTGATACTGCGCTGTATGGTGTGTGTGCGAATTGGTAGTGGAGCGAGATGCACCAAAACTCTTTACAACGAGAACTGTTCTGGCGCCAAAAACTTGGGGTCCTCCGCCAGTAAGGGTTATTTCAAACGGATTAGGGAGATCGACAGCTTTGAGTGAAGCGGACACCACCTGCGAATGTATATTGTTATGGTTGCGTCATTCTCACCCGAAATACCTCTGCTCCACGGGCGAAGCTAGTTTCGCGGTTGGGAGGATGCTGACCTCTGCCCCACAAGGCCCTACCATCATTGTGCCCATTCAGACGGATTTTGTGTCAATTTTGTGGTTTAGATAGCCGGCATAAAGTAGCATGCATAACGATCGACGGACTGACACCAACAATGCAGTTGCAGTGCAAGAAATGGAAATACGCTCCAGCCTATATTGAGGCCTCTAGAAGTAACTTCTTAAACCCTTACGACCTAATTGCTATGGTAAACTTTATGTTGTGGATCCCCTGCTTCATATTGATATGAATACTCGTCCTCTATGTTTGGGAGTCGTTTCGGGTATGTGGCTGCAAGTGCCGATATATCAACTATGTATATATATTATGCATTTTTTTATATTTAATATTTGGTTTTTATGATTGTTCAATTTTTATATTCAAGTAATGATTATATGCAGGTCTACCCAAACATTTTGATTAACATGATGGCCCATCGCCAATCGATTGTTAAGGCATGTGTGATTCCCTTTACTTTGGGGCTATCCAGGATGCTACATGCAATATTGCTCGATATTATGTCCATGGACATATGTATATTTAAGGAGAAATGTTTGCCTCAAATTATACTATTTTGCTTGGGCTCATTGCGTTTCGAGAGTATGAAGCCATTCACAGAGAAAAATACATATGTGCGATGCGCAAACACACATTACTAATCATTGCGCAACTGCGACCCCATGGCTCCGTTGGAAAGTATGTTTACCGAACCCTGACTCTCCTTGATCTTTCGACACTATGCCACCGTTGTTTTTCCACCGCCAGGGCCACGAGGAGGCCGACCTGCGGGCGCACGAGCAGTTCGTGGCGAAAGCGGCGGCCGAACTGGCGAAAAATGAGAAATGGCGGAAGAAGGACGAAGGCGGGCTGTTGTTGGAGAACCTGACGCCCATTCGCTCCAGCGGCAGCTGGTCGTGGCGCTTTGCAGACTGGATACTGGACTTACAAGGCAAGAGCTGCGCATGAGCATCCAGCAAAGCGGCCCGACTGTGTGCTTGTCTTGTTTGCCTCTCACCATTGTTTTCTACCTTGTTTGTGCCATACCTTTTTATTATTCGTATTATTAGCTCAACAAAACGGTAATGCGCATAAGGGCAGTCTTTCACGCGGCATCGACTGTGTGCATGAAACTGTGCCTTGTTTTTAGGCACAGTTTCTTCGGAATTTTCCGATAATCTCAATGTACACACTCGAGCGATTGTGTCTGCGGTCGTTTTTCTTTGTCACAGGGTAGATATAGCAGGATTAGCCCGTCTCGTGGATGATTCATGATCGTTGAGAATTCTTGTGGACCTAGCCTAATTTGCTCTCCTCTGTTTTGTTCGTATCGTACTATACCGCAGCCGCCTAATATCCTGCCCAACATCACTCAGTGATGCAATTGCTTGTGCGGTTTCCTTCAGTTACAGGGTTTATTGACTTGTGTCGCGGATGATGTTTGCTTGTTAACAATTATCATAGCTTTTGCCTTATTCATTGACTCTCATCAGTTTCGTTGTGTCGTAAATTTACCGCAGCCGCCGTATATTCTGCTCAATATCACTCATGTGAAATGCGATAATGATTTGTGTGTTGTCCTTCCGTTCCAGGGTGGGGACTGGACGATGATGCCGTCACCGCACTCGTCGCCCTTCTTCAGCCCTGCCCCAATCTCGACGGTTCTTGGGAGGTGCTGCCGTCGCTGACGATGCTAAACCTTGGGAGTGAGTGGCTGCGTTGCGCTATTTGTATTATTTTCAACTTATACAAATCATCTAATTTTCTTAATTCAGTATCGATGTTATCTCATTAGGCGTGCAGGCAACAAATCACCCGCGATGACCAACGTCAAACATTGATATTAGCTCCTCTACCTCAGGTAACAAAATAGGCGACGCGGGAGCCTCTGCGTCCAAATCAACTTATCAGATTATTCGTCCACTCGTAATTTGAAGTGGAGGGCTTCATTTGAATTTCACTCAGTCGACGGTTGTGCACCTGCCACGCTCAATGGCGAATCTTCCAATTTCGCTCAACCTTTGCATCGTCCCTCCCCATAACATCCCAACTGCGACAGCAATATTTTTATGGTATTCTACTTTCATTTTAACATGATTGTTTTGTAATCATATTTTTTGGAATCATAACCTGAGCCTTTGGGGTGGGTGGCGGCGCATCATTTAAATGATGATTGCGAAATTCGGCGAATGTGTTGATTGAGGCCAATTTTTAACTGAGAAATATTTGAGACGAACGGGATTCATATTCAGGTTAATTATTCTCAATTGATGCGCATCGCGATCTTTTTTTTCGCACGCACAAGGACCCGTCTCCTATTCACTTGAGTTCAATATCTACTCGCTCTTGATTGCAGTCAACCAAATCGGCGATGCGGGGGCCGCTGCGGTGGCCAGCGCGTTGGAGCCGAGGAGGAATGGGGACGGCAGCTGGACGCCCTCCACCGCACTGACGGACCTGCGTCTTTGTTGTGAGTGGGTGTAGTGTTTTGATGGTTGTGACATAGGAAGAATGAGGTTGCTCGTGTGTATCCATCGTTTACGTCTTCATAAACATCGCCCGTCCATCTAATCAAATAATCTTGTCAAATTATCCATCTTTTTATTGCATGGGTTACTGTACAACCACATCCACAGCGGTGAGTGGGTGCGATGTTCTGGTTGTCATTCAAACTTACGAGTCGGGCGCCCATTTGTTCAACGATTGTGCTTCCGCTTTGTTGTGCACCACCCCCACCACTCCTGACCCATTACAAACTGGCAATTTCTACGACTCTACGATGCGCCTTTGAAATGGAGCGCTAAATTTTAAATTCACTCAGCCGACGGTTGTGCACCTGACACGCTGAAAGACGACTCTACCCATTTCTCTCAACCTTTGCGTCATACCACCCCACAGCATCCCAATTGATCACTGCTTGTTTAATCTGAAATCGAACTATGCGAACGCCCAGTGACCCCCCACCTTACCCCCTCCTTTATTTTCACACGTCCAACATTGATATCATCTTCTCCACATGCAGGCAACCAAATCGGCGATGTGGGAGCCGCTGCGGTGGCCAGCGCGTTGGAGCCGAGGACGAATGGGGACGGCAGCTGGACGCCCTCCACCGCACTGACGGCGCTGGGTCTTAATGGTGACTGGGTGCTGTGTTTGATGGTTCTTGACATAGGAAGAACGAGGCTGCATTTGTAGCCGTGTTTTCTTTTTCAGCTGCTCGTGTTTATTTCTGTCACCTTTCGCCTTATATAAACAGTACTTTCACTCAACATATATCCGACTTCATCGACAACGTGATTACACAGACTCTTGCGCAGTCGATCTCCACAACACCTACCCCTTCATTTTTACCTCGTCTCCCCAAACACCAACGGAACGGGTCACTCGCAAATTAGATTGAGCGTTGCATTCTGAAAGCGCGGCTAAGGCTAACAATTATCAGAATATACTCATCACTAGTAATACTCTGATTCCTAGTGATATGTTGTTTTCTCAGCTCCACCCACAGTCCCCTCACCTCGAGGCGCACCACCGACCAGAAATTGATATACGAATGGGCATCTCATATATTTGGAATAACCGTTTCTTTCGGGACCTTCTCGTTTATATTTTGTTTCGGTTGAGTTGTTATTTGGCACATTTAACACACCAACCCTCTCACAACCATTGCACTGCCATCCTCCTTCAAACAACACACACAGACACACACACACACACACACACACACACACACACACACTCTCTCTCTCTCTCTCTCTCACACTCCGTTCACCTTCCTTTCCCTCTCCGGCAGCTGGACGCCCTCCACCGCCCTTACGGACCTGTGGCCTATGGGTGAGTGGGTGCTGATTTTTATGGTCGTGACAGAGTAAGAGTCGGGTGCTCGTGTGTTTTGCCCAAACCGCCCAATTACAAAGTCGACGGTTGTGCACCTGACACGTCGAAAGACGACTCTTCCCATTTCGCACAACCTTTGCATCATCCCTCCCCCTAACCTCCCAACTGCGACAGCAATATTTTTATGGTATTCAACTTCATTTCAACCGAATTCTTTTGTTATCATAGTTGTATATTCTGAAATTGAAATCTGCCAACGTCCAAATATCCCCCCCCCCCCCCCCCCCCCCCCCCCCCCCCTCGCTCACCCCCGTCCAACATTGATACCATCTCCTGTACATGCAGTCAACAAAATCGGCGATGCGGGAGCCGCTGCGGTGGCCAGGGCGTTGGAGCCGAGGAGGAATGGGGACGGCAGCTGGACGCCCTCCACCGCACTGACGGAGCTGGATCTCGGAGGTGAGTGGCTACCGATGTTAACGAATGGGCATCGGTTTATGGTTTGCACTGGCGGAGCTGCGTCTTGAATGTGAGTGGGTAATGTCTTTTTAATTGCTAGCAACTACTGCGGTTTTGATTGTCATCTACCAATGCGATCACTAAATGCTCAGCGGTGGTGCTTCTTCCACTTCGCTGTCCTCCGCCCCCCGCATTGGTGACATTCATATTTGAACCGGCTGACTACAAATCGACCATTTTTCGGCTCGTGCCTCCCCCGATGCGCCTGTTAAATGGAGCGGTTCATCCGAAATTCACTGAATCGGTGGTTATGCAGCCGAAACGCTCAAAGACGACTCTCTTACTATTACGATTAAACTTTTATTCATTTTCAAACAGTACCATCGTGACCGACCACGGGCAACCGGCATTATCTGAGTTTTGTTCAAGACATCTCTGTTAGTCCCTTCATCTGATGATTACGAGAAGTCGTTGGTCAGACGTCCGCCAAACGGAGGCTTGTGAACCCATACACAGTGAATATGCCTTCTGCTTAACTTAATTGACAGTTGGGCAATCAAGTCATGACGCCCACCCTTTAATATATATTTTCTTATCGATCTTCCATCCGTATCGTTCCTAACTTGTCCATTATGTGTGGTTTGTCGATGGGAGCCCTTTTTAATACACCCCTTAATAACTCCGCTCATTTCAGGCAACCAAATCGGCGCTGCGGGAGCCGCTGCGGTGGGCAGCGCGTTGGAGCCGAGGAGGAATGGGGACGGCAGCTGGACGCCCTCCACCGCACTGACGGAGCTGAATCTTTCAGGTGAGTGGGTGCGATTCTTACTCCTGTGACCTATGGGGGTTAGGCTGCTCATGTGAATTGTTGGTCATCCAATACCTTGATTTATTCTTAGTCACATCCACATTCTGTGGTGCCTCGAATCTCCCGTCGCAATGTGGAGTTTGGGGCGCGTTGTGATCAATGTTCATTTGAAGAAATGAAGTCTGTAGAGTTGCGGTCCACAGCAGGTCTTTCACATTGTGACCGCGCACAGCCGACGTTACGGGCCACTTGTGAGCAATTATGGCGCGGTATAATCTCAACCAAAAGCAATAAAAGGGGAGAGTCGATGAAGTCCCTTTATTGTAGGATTTCGGGACGCCATGATTTTCATGCTATTTTATGGGTTAAATCCATTAGTACGTCAATCTACGTAACCAACGGATCTTGTAACTGCCCATCCGTGATCTCCGACCCACCCTCGCCTGCTTAACTCCTCTACATACAGGCAACCAAATTGGCGATGCGGGAGCCGCTGCGGTGGCGAGCGCGTTGGAGCCGAGGAGGAATGGGGACGGCAGCTGGACGCCCTCCACCGCACTGACGGCGCTACATCTTGATGGTGAGTGAGTGTTGTGTTTAACTGTGACCTTGTCGGTGCTACATTGCGAGAGTTCATTTGTAGGGCTGTCCATCTAATACATTCGTGACTATAGGGCGAGCCCATTGTAGATGTTACCTCAAGTCGGGGCTGTGCACTGCCACTCCATACGACATCGACATTGCCGAGATTTAATCTTGTGCGGTTTATAATCCACACTTTGATGTCCTGCTCACTTCCCAGATGGGGCGGACTTCATGTAATGCACTTGTATTCTTGCCCCCCTAACTACCAAGGTAGTAATTGGCATCTCGCTCGTCGCCTCTTCAAAAGTCGCTTCGCCGCTTTCTGTGTTTTGGAGTCGAATGGAGTCTCAATAATGTTTTCAATTTATAGCTCTACACGTCGCATAGAAAACGGTCCCTCTTAATGCCTTCGCAAGATTCATCAGCACCGGCTGACTCAGTATGAGACGCCACTCCGCCGAGTATACACCGAAGACACCGTCGGTGTGAGACCGCTCAGCGTTTTATACTCGACTGCCGCCGAGCATTCTACTGCGGAAGCGTTGCCAAATCAACAAATAAGATGATTTGCGAGCTCTTTGAAATATTTCCTTTTTCAGCTTCACCCACACCTCCTTCGCATTAAATCTGTCATTCCGTTTGTATGCCCCCTCAATAGCTTTTTGTTCCGTGAGAACGTTAATTCCAGCTAAATTCAAAATGGCGACATCGTTTCACATTGCGAACTCACCAACACTCACAGAATCACATCTTATTTGCTATTTGCACTGTCAATGGAGAATTCCCTACAATCTTCGCCCTTTGGACATTAGTTGTATAGCCCTCCATTATTTGTCTACAACAGTTGTGAAAGAACACCCGTTATTGTATTGGCTCTTCGCAATGAAATGGGAATTTAGATAAGGGAATCGAAAAGGAAGCGAGACAAACTTTGCGGGACAGATATTGCAATGCCCTGAGGATTTTTCTGTTGATGAGGTGGCAACCGTGACTGCATCGTGTTGTTGACTAAGATTTGCCCTACTGCGCAAGGCTGCCTCCCTGTCGAAACTCTGAAATTTCTACTTTCGGTAAGTCCAGAGTTTAGGGCTCAAGGATACCCATTATACCCTAAGCCTTCAATACGTGTAGTGTACTGCTAGAGTACGTACACTTAGAGTTGAAGTACAAAAACACCCCCCCCCCCCTCCAATTATAATATCCAAGCAACGATAGCATTTGTCACCGTATTATTTGTTTCCCAATATCCGATGATTCCATTTCTAGTTTTATTTGATTTGTCTATTCTGAGGTCGATTCCTGCGAACGTCCAACAATGCCTTCACTCACAGCCAATCCATCTCGTCTCCTCACTGCAGGGAACCAAATCGGCGATGCGGGAGCCGCTGCGGTGGCCAGCGCGTTGGAGCCGAGGAGGAATGGGGACGGCAGCTGGACGCCCTCCACCGCACTGACGGTGCTGAATCTTAATGGTGAGTGGGTGCTGATTTTGATGGTCATGTGAAGAACGAGGCTGCTCGCGTGTATATACTGTTGGTCGCCCAAAATCTATCGGCCTTTATAAATATCGTTCGTCCGTCCAAATCAGCTTGTCATGTTATATCTATTCTATTCTATCCACTCATCACAATGTCTCTGACCTATTGGGGTTGAGGCTGCTCGTGTGAATTGCTGGTCATCTAATGCCTTTATTGCGTCTTCATATCCACTAGTGGATACAGTACTGTCGGTGATGCCTCAAAACTCCCGTCGCAATGTCGAGTTCACTAAACACGTCGATAAATTTATGAGTTTTTGGCGCATTATGTCCAATGTTCCTTTATAAGAAACACAGAGGCAGTAGAGTTGTGGTCCACATCAAGTCTTTCACATTGTGACCGCGCACAACCGACGTTACGGGCCACTCGTGAGCAATTATGGCGCGGCCTAAGGTCTACCATAGTCAATTAAAAGGGGAGACGATGAAGCCCTTTTATTATAGGGTTTCAGTGCGCCATACGCTTTATGTTTTTTTATCGTTATATAAATATATATTGAACGTTGAATATCTTTTGTCATTGAGCTATACCCTCAATATGAGTCGTACTGTACTGCTTTAGTACGCTCACTCTGAGTTGAAGTACGCCCCCTCCCCCCCCCAATTGATAGAATCAAAACAACGATGATATTTGTCGCCGTATTGTTTGTTTCCCAATATCCGATGACTTCATTTTGAGTTTTATTTCCTTTGTCTATTTTGAGGTCGATTCCTGCGAACGTCCAATAATTCCTTCACTCACAGCCAATCCATCTCGTTCCCTCACTGCAGGGAACCAAATCGGCGATGCGGGAGCCACTGCGGTGGCCAGCGCGTTGGAGCCGAGAAGGAATGGGGACGGCAGCTGGACGCCCTCCACCGCACTGACGGACCTGCGTCTTGATTGTGAGTGGGTGCCGATTGTGATGGTTGTGACAGAGGAAGACTGAGGATGCTCGAGTGTATATACTGTTGGTCGCCCAAAACCTTTTGGCCATGATGAGTATCGTTCGTCCGTCCAAACCGACTTTTCATATTAGATCTGTTCTATTCTATTATAATTTCTCTGACCTATTATTCGGGTTGAGGCTGCTCGTGTGAATTGCTGGTCATCTAATGTCTTTATTGCGTCTTCATATCCACTGTCGGTGATGCCTCAAAACTGCCGTCGCAATGTCGAGTTCACTAAACACGTCGATAAATTTATGAGTTTTTGGCGCATTATGTCCAATGTTCCTTTATAAGAAACACAGAGGCAGTAGAGTTGTGGTCCACAGCAAGTCTTTCACATTGTGACCGCGCACAGCCGACGTTACGGGCCACTTGTGAGCAATTATGGCGCGGTATAATCTCAACCAAAAGCAATAAAAGGGGAGAGTCGATGAAGCCCCTTTATTATAGGATTTCGGGACGCCATGATTTTCATGCTATTTTATGGGTTTAAATCGATTAGTACGTCAATCTACGTAACCAACGGTTCTTGTAACTGTCCATCCGTGATCTCCGACCCACCCTCGCCTGCTCAACTCCTCTACATGCAGGCAACCTAATCGGCCATGCGGGAGCCGCTGCGGTGGCCAGCGCGTTGGAGCCGAGGAGGAATGGGGACGGCAGCTGGACGCCCTCCACCGCACTGACGGAGCTACATCTTGATAGTGAGTGAATGTTGTGTTTAACTGTGACCTTGTCGGTGCTATATTGCGGGTGCTCATTTGTAGGGCTGTCCATCTAATACATTCGTGACTGTAGGGCGAGCCCATTGTAGATGTTACCTCAAGTTACCACTCCATACGGCATCGATATTGCCGAGATTTTATCTTGTGCGGTTTATAATCCACACTTTGATGTCCTGCTCACTTCCCAGATGGGGCGGGCTTTATATAATGCACTTGTATTCTTGCCCCCCTAACTACCAAGGTAGTAATTGGCATCTCGCTCGTCGCCTCTTCAAAAGTCGCTTCGCCGCTTTCTGTGTTTTGGAGTCGATTGGAGTCTCAATGATGTTTTCAATTTATAGCTCTACACGTCGCATAGAAAACGGTCCCTCTTAATGCCTTCGCCAGTTTCATCAGCACCGGCTGACTCACTATGAGACGCCACTCCGCCGAGTATACACCGAAGACACCGTCGGTGTGAGACCGCTCAGCGTTTTATACTCGACTGCCGCCGAGCATTCTACTGCGGAAGCGTTGCCAAATCAACAAATAAGATGATTTGCGAGCTCTTTGAAATATTTCCTTTTTCAGCTTCACCCACACCTCCTTCGCATTAAATCTGTCATTCCGTTTGTATGCCCCCTCCTGCGCATTATGTCCAATGTTCCTTTATAAGAAACACAGAGGCAGTAGAGTTGTGGTCCACAGCAAGTCTTTCACATTGTGACCGCGCACAGCCGACGTTACGGGCCACTCGTGAGCAATTATGGCGCGGCCTAAGGTCTACCAAGGGGAGACGATGAAGCCCTTTTATTATAGGGTTTCAGTGCGCCATACGTTTTATGTTTTTTTATCGTTATATAAATATATATTGAACGTTGAATATCTTTTGTCATTGAGCTATACCCTCAATATGAGTCGTACTGTACTGCTTAAGTACGCTCACTCTGAGTTGAAGTACAAATAGACATTACCCCCCCCCCAATTGATAGAATCAAAACAACGATGATATTTGTCGCCGTATTGTTTGTTTCCCAATATCCGATGAGTTCATTTTCAGTTTTATTTCCTTTGTCTATTTTGAGGTCGATTCCTGCGAACGTCCAATAATTCCTTCACTCACAGCCAATCCATCTCGTTCCCTCACTGCAGGCAACCAAATCGGCCATGCGGGAGCCGCTGCGGTGGCCAGCGCGTTGGAGCCGAGGAGGAATGGGGACGGCAGCTGGACGCCTTCCACCGCACTGACGGTGCTGAATCTTAATGGTGAGTGGGTGCTGATTTTGATGGTCATGTGAAGAACGAGGCTACCTTTGCGTCATCCCTCCCCACAGCATCCCAACTGCGACAGCACTAATTTTTATGTCATTTTTATTTTCTTTTCGACCAGATGGTTTTATATATATTCATAATTTGTTTATTCTGAACTTATAATCTGCGTAAAATGCCTAATGTCCCCCCTACCTCACCCTTCTCCCTCCTTCACCCACGCCCGACATTAATAACATCTCCTCTCCATGCAGGCAACAAAATCGGCGGTGCGGGAGCCGCTGCGGTGGCCAGCGCGTTGCAGCCGAGGAGGAATGGGGACGGCAGCTGGACGCCCTCCACCGCACTGACGGACCTGCGTCTTCATGGTGAGTGGTCGCTGATTTTGATGATTGTTGCGACAGAGGAAGAATTAAGCTGCTCGTGTGTATCCATTGTTGGTCGTCCAATACCGTAGCTCATCATATTATCCGTCCATTAGTTCCATGGTTTATTTTACAACCACATCCACGAGGGTGAATGGTTGTTGTGTTTCGGTTGTCATTCAAACTTACGACTCGAGCGTCCATTAGCCCAACGCTGGCGCTTCCGGAGCTTTGTTGTGCACCACCCACAACCGCTGACATCAATTTGAGCAGACTCGCTACAAAATAACAATTTCTCGGCATTTCCAATGCGCCTTTGAAATTGAGCGCTTGATTCGATATTCACTCAGTCGACGGTTGTGCACCTGACACGCTGAAAGACGACTCTACCCATTTCTCTCAACCTTTGCGTCATACCACCCCACAGCATCCCAATTGATCACTGCTTGTTTAATCTGAAATCGAACTATGCGAACGCCCAGTGACCCCCCCACCTTACCCCCTCCCTTATTTTCACACGTCCAACATTGATATCATCTTCTCCACATGCAGGCAACAAAATCGGCGATGTTGGAGCCGCTGCGGTGGCCAGCGCGTTGGAGCCGAGGAGGAATGGGGACGGCAGCTGGACGCCCTCCACCGCACTGACACGTCTGTGGCTTAGTAGTGAGTGGGTGCTGTGTTTGATGGTTCTTGACATAGGAAGAACGAGGCTGCATTTGTAGCCGTGTTTTCTTTTTCAGCTGCTCGTGTTTATTTCTGTCACCTTTCGCCTTATATAAACAGTGCTTTCACTCAACATATATCCGACTTCATCGACAACGTGATTACACAGACTCTTGCGCAGTCGATCTCCACAACACCTACCCCTTCATTTTTACCTCGTCTCCCCAAACACCAGCGGAACGGGTCACTCGCAAATTAGATCGAGCGTTGCATTCTGAAAGCGCGGCTAAGGCAAACAATTATCAGAATATACTCATCATTAGTAATACTCTGATTCCTAGTGATCTGTTGTTTTCTCAGCTCAACCCACAGTCCCCTCACCTCGAGGCGCACCACCGACCAGAAATTGATATACGAATGGGCATCTCATATATTTGGAATAACCGTTTCTTTCGGGACCTTCTCGTTTACATTTTGTTTCGGTTGAGTCGTTATTTGGCACATTTAACACACCAACCCTCTCACAACCATTGCACTGCCATCCTCCTTCAAACAACACACACACACACACACACACACACACACACACACACACACACACACACACACACACACACACACACACACACACACACACTCCGTTCACCTTCCTTTCCCTCTCCGGCAGCTGGACGCCCTCCACCGCCCTTACGGACCTGTGGCCTATGGGTGAGTGGGTGCTGATTTTTATGGTCGTGACATAGTAAGAGTCGGGTCCTCCTGTGTTTTGCCCAAACCGCCCAATTACCCCCCCCCCACCTTAACCCCCACGTTCACCCGCGTCCAATATTGATGTGAGCTTCTCCACATGCAGGCAACCAAATCGGCGATGCGGGAGCCGCTGCGGTGGCCAGCGCGTTGGAGCCGAGGAGGAATGGGGACGGCAGCTGGACGCCCTCCACCGCACTGACGGTCCTGTTTCTTCAAAGTGAGTGGGCGCTCATTGTAATGGTTGCGACGCAGGAAGAATGAGGCTGCTCGTGTATCTATTGCTGGTCGTCGAATATATTTTTGCCATCATTAAGATCGTCAGTCAAGTTGAATCTTGAATTTGAGTGGCTGCTGATTAGTTCGTTTTCCACTGCTCCACCCACATGCACCTCACTTCGCGGCGCACCACCGACGAAAAATCGATATATTGTATTTGGAAGAACTGCTTGTTTCCAGAATTTTTTACATATAGTTTGTGCAGTTTGGTGATTTGACTCATAATAAAACATACCAACCCTCTCACAATCATTCGCACTGTCATCCTCCTTAAAACAACACACACACTCCGTCCTCCTACCTTTCCCTCTCCCTCATCTCCCCCCCAATGCCCTCTCTCCCTCTTCATTATCATATATCTTGCCGCCTCCCCAGGTCACCCACCTAACTCCACAATTTCACATCTTTCTCTGTCGATATCATGGCTTTGAACATTGATCATTTGTAATCAAGCAGTGACAGGGGAGGGTCAGGTTGCGGAATCCGGCTGACTGTACATGGGCGCCGGAGGGGGGAGGGGTGCACTTAATTACAAAAGAATGTCGCTCAATCTTGTGGTCTGACTGTACCGCCATGTCGCTACCCACCTCGCTAACCCATATCTGCAGATGATAACATTGGCGAAGAGGCAAAGAAGGCGGTGAGGGAGGCGCTGGCGGCGCACAGCAGCCACCGGACCCCCGGAATGACGGGGATGGATATTTTCTCCATCTAACGGCCTCAAGAAACTCGTGGAAGGGAAGACCATAGCCAAGTATACTTGTGGGGGAGTAGAGGGTGTATGAAGAAGTTGGAAACATATATCTTGAGTCAGCAGGCTCGTGGAAGGGCAGTGATACCATCCGATCGACTCGGCGGTGGCATGTGTCAAAGCGGACAACTGCTGATGATGAGGCGCCTCTTTCATTGATGAAACGCCGTGTTTACAATCCCTTTTAAGTTGCATGAGCCGAAGCAATGTAATTTACGGGTCGTTAGACCACCTTTTTTCCGTTCTATATTGTCAGCATGTTATTTATCCAGTGACGCTTTTCCAACCCCATTATGATGTCCATGCGCACTAAGTGCTAATCAAAAGGCCTTTCGGACACGTACCGACTACAACCTCAGGCTTCCTATCGACAGATTACGTCGTGCAGTGCCGAAAGCTTGATTGCTCGCTACCGTGGCCGCCATTTTTTTATTTTTTTTTTGCTAATTGCCGGTCGCGATGTGTTGTAAGTAATTCCTAATGTATACTCTGCTAGAAGTCCTTATGTACACGACATCAACTAGAGTGCCTGATGCACGATATCACAAGCTAGCGTATAGACAGCTAACATCACTAGTTCGAACCAATTCTCTTGTCTCGACACAAGCCGTCACCCAAGGCTGGTTGTTTAGCGTATATGTAACCAACAAACCGCAAGTTATAGTATCTTCCTTATCGAACCGTGCATACCACGTTTAACATGTTATGGAGCCCTCCACCTGAAGGATACGCGAGACAACATTGTCGTCCGGCGTGCAACTTAGAAACTCGGCCGAAGGCAACGCCGACCATATTTTCAAAAATATGATACTTAACACCGTACTTTTTACTTTTTGTTTCCACCTTTTAATTTTGTTCTACTGAACAATCCCGCAACCACCGACCCTACTCTAGCCTACCACGGCTATATTCTACTCTACGCCACGACGACCTAGCCAACCACACAAGCGCACTCGCTTGTGTGGACATGGTGCATACATGTCCAAGCTTGAGTGGGGAAGGGGGGAGCATTGTGAGGGTGAACACTCATACACACGGTGCACAACAACATCAGCCGTTTCTTAGAGCAGCGGACATATACACATGCATGTTCCTGTCTCGGCTGTCGCTGTGCCCCACACTGGGTGGAGGATACGAGAAAAGTGAATTGAGACAACCCGGGGCATCAGGCCGAAGGGTCGGTGGGCATCATGCCGTCTCTTTGTAAACTACCGTTAGGCACAGTTACCGCTAGTGGATTTTTCCACTGTCTAGTACCTGTTTTTTCTTGGAATGGCGCCAAAAGCGAAACCGGCGCCAACGGCATCGGCCGAAGACATCGCCGCCGACTCCAGTCGCAGTGATACACCGTCTACCGACTCGGCTAGCGACAACATTCGCCTGGTCATGGACCAACTGCAACTACTCCATGCTCGCATGGACGACCAGGCCCGGACACAATCGGAAATTCTTTGTCGGGACGCGTTGTTCGAACACCCGGTCGCTATCGGCGCGACGGCGAACCCACTTGTCGACGCCCCCTACAGACCCACAAGGGACTTCGTGCCTGATCCGCCACACGAGCCGGCACACAGTGGGAGCACGAGTCGCCGGCATACGATCGACCCTGGATTTGTCGCTTTGACGGCAGACTCAGCCACAAACTTCGTCGGTGATTCGTTTTCACGGTCGTTTCGCATGGACGCTCCGCTTATGCCCAAAGACGGGGGAGTTTAAAGCCTAGAAGCGCGATTTCCTGTCGTTCTTGTCGATTAAAGCTCATCCCACAGTTGGCTCTATCCTCCTCTGGTGTTCCTCTTAATCCAATCGCTCAGCGGTACGCACACGCTATGCTCGTTCAGTGCAGCCGACATAACAAACAAGCCGCACAAACAATTGCGGGGGTCCTTGCTGGACGACCCGACTCTGGGACACCTTGCAGGGAAATGTTGTGCGAGAGAATGGACGCGCAATCCATCTCGCACACACTGTCACTCCTGGACCGTATGATGGCCCGGCAAGCGTGTGGCCAGTCAGTGTCTGCGTACATTCACGCCGTCAAGCAGTACTTTGATCAGGGAGTCTCAAGGAGTGCTTGCAGCCGAAGGATGGATCTGCAGCGATTCACCCACACTTGCTTGCAATGGTCATGATTCGTGGCCTTTCGAGCGTTGGACATTATAGCCACGCAAAGCAGTGCGTAATCAATGCTTTCGACACCGACTTCATCTTGTCAGCCGATAGAGTGATGGGGAGCATCATCCATCAGGCGCGGAATCTGGACGCGGACGACACTGTTACCTCAACAATGCTGCTCCGGGACATCTAGTTAATGCTTTCCTTGCATATCGCAAACGCCAGGGTGGCCTTGGCATTGGAGGCTGGGCTGCTAACAAAACCAAGTCTAAGTTCGCTATGAATCGTGGCGCGTGTGGCGACCCGAACCACGTATGGTCCACTTGCAAGGCACATGATGCTGGTGTCCTCCGCTGGAGAAAGATGCGGGACACCCCCCTCCTACGGCACACGTGAGCGACGTGGCGGCTACTTCTGCACCATTGGAGGATAACACTGACTGTCCCATGGACTATGACATGCAGGATGAGTACGACGACGCCGAGGTGAGTGTGTCTCTCACCTCTGTTGCTTTCACGTCACCGGCGTCCTCAGTAGCTAACATGTCGGACTTTCGGGTCGTGGACCTTGCCTGCTCCGTCAATCTGGCGGCTTTTCGGTAAGATTTCTCTGAGTTTAATCCCTCCTCTAGGCATAGCACCGTCGGTGGTGTCGGTGTCTCGGTTAAAGGCAGCGGGCTCGTTCGCGTTCCGATATGCCTCGTGTCTGGCCAGACAGTCCTTCGGCACGTTCACGTACTGTATACACATGACCTATCCTCGCGTTCGGCTCATAAAATCAGTCGTCTATTGAGTGCCAGCTGGTGGCAGAAACACTTTGGCTGCGAGTTTTCATTTCCAACTAATTTTCACAGTGGAATGTTGCTTGTCAACACATGAATGGGGATGCTAGTACCGTCGGGGAACGGCCTCTACTTACTTCCAAGGACACATAACGATGCGGGGCTGCCCTCACGGAATGTAGACAGTCGTAGTGGACGGTCAGTTGCACTTGCTGTTGAGTGTGACCCTGCCCTGTGGCATAGCCGTTTGGGACATTTGAATATGCAAAGCCTTCAGGCACAACATTCGAACAATACCACCTCGGTACCGTCCATGCCTAGCTATGTAACTGATCTATCTTGCGAGTCTTGCAACATGAACAAAGCCACCTCTGCTCCGCGTTATCGCACTGCATCACAAAAGCATGCTCCACCGCTTGAAAAGTTCTCTTGTGATCTGTGGGGCCATGTGCATGTACCCTCCCCGTACGGACTGCGATATTGTCTGTTGGTTATCGATCATCACACCAACTTCAAGAACATCGATTCCCGGCAGTCGCTACCCTGTACCAGAATATCGATTCCGAAAAGTGCCCGAACTGACCAAATTACATGTCCGCGCCTGCATTGTACGTGTGCTGTCTGACTGCGCACCGCTCACCATTCCAACTAACATCATACCCTTCCGAAAAGAAACAGCACCAAAGTCGACTTACTTCCTTTTTCATCAAAACCATCAGAAAACAATTTAGGGAATATGTGGATGACGTCGCCGGGAATGGTGGCGACCTGGTGACCCCAACGGGAATCGGTTGTTCACTTCAATCACCGTCGCCTACTGCCCGTACCGGTAATAATGCCATAACTCACCCAACTTACCGCACGGAGTCACGCATACTGTGATAAACTACCCAAAAAAACCAGCACAAGTGCGCCCGTTTTGGGTTGCCAAGGGTCCAAGCTATGTTTTTACCCGGCTAGTTCTGTGTGTTAGCTGCAAATATTCAGCTTTACAGGTTTTCTCACCGGCGGCAGTATTGTATGGCCATCGCGCCAACTACCGCCGGACTCGCAATGGCACGTCCACTTTTCCAGCAGCCACAACGGAGCCGCTCATCTCTTCTACCTAACTTTAAAGGCAAGTGTCGCACGCAATTCAGTGGTGCTTCTAAGGACGGGGGTTGGCGTGTGTGTGTGTGTGTGTGTGTGGGGGGGGGGGGGGGGGGGGGGGGGGGGGGGTCGAAAAAGTGATATCGTGGAGCTAAGGTTGAGCGATGGCGACAATAACAATACAATAGCGACGTCACAACGGAATTAGTTACGCACCTTGTCGGCGGAGCTACCGCAGAGCTTACCTAAACAGGACGCTATTTCCAAATTTAGTGTTTTCATGAGAAGCAAAACGCGTCTCTATGGGTTTGTTAACGCTGACGGGTGTCAATGAACGTCACGTCTTGCCTGTAGCCTCTCATGCGGTGCTACTGTTGCATTTCGGTTATACAATGCGCGTAAGTCGTTTAGTTTTTTTCTTATAGCTGGCAATAGACGGCGTCCGCTGTGCCATGGCACACTTCCGCCACGACTCGCGTCGCTAATCATTGTTCGAGTGAGACTCATGGCATTGGTACATATAGAAAGGTGCGCTGGTACCAAGCCGGCCAACGCCGGCTAAAGGAATGACACGAACGGCAGTTTGTTTGTCTGATGGTTCCTGCTTTTGAATTGCAGAAGAAGGATTCTTTCAAACAACATATGAGCGAAGCCCGCGACACAGCGGACGCGGGTAGAATGCAAGAGGATAGAACTAAGGGGATAAGGCGTGTGAGAAAGTCGCGCGTCTCAACCGGAAGCGCGGGCGCAAGGTGCTCGGCGGATGTGGCAAATGGGAGGGGTGCAGAGAGAGCTGCAATAAGAAGTGCGGGTTAAATGCAACACACGCGTGCATAAAAAACACGTGGAGGCAGGGGGGGAGGGGGGTGTGCAACCGTTGTGCATATACGTGTAACTTATCATTCTTGCTCATCGTGCTTGCATAATCGCTCGGGGGGGGGGGGGGGGTGGAGGGGGAGTCTCAACGTAATTGAAATTGAAATTGAAATTGTTTACAACATGTACCGTATGCGCCGGTTTTTCACCAAAAGCCGGATGCGTCGGTTGCTGTCTCTGGGCCCTCCCAACTATGCCATACAGGGAACTTACAAGTCCGGGCTAGACCGTTAACCACCTAATCCAACCTCTCCAAGGGTGTTCGGGGGTTTTACTCCCCCCCGGGGAGGGTGCAAGTAGAGGTGAAGGACGTGTGTAGTCAGGGTCGTGCGTGGAGGCAATGTGCGGATGCGCGGCGGGAGGACGTGCGGGACTTGATGCGGTATATGCGTAGGAGGTGATGTAGCCATTGGACAATATGCGTATGGAGTTGTGTAAGAATGCGTGATGTGTCGAGGCGTGCTTTCGAGACGAGTTTATCAAGAGGGTCTATGCGGGCGGTGAGAAGGGAGGCGAGACTCGTGATAGTGGAGGAGTGCGGTGTACCTGTGCGGCTCATGACTATGGGGAGGATGTCGACCATTGTGCCTGGCCAGTGGTTTCTGATGGCGTTCGCAAGGGGTGTGTATTTGGCACGTATGAGGTCGGCCGTGTGAGTGAGGTTGTTGTCTGTGCAGTACTTCCATTCCCCTATGTGAATCTTTTTTATGGATGCATAACGTCGGCGACCGTTGGAGTGGCCAATGAATCTGGGTTCGAGGATGCGGATGAAGTCAGGTTTGTATGCTGATGGGCGAAGCAGTGGGGGGAGAATCTCAGGGGGAAGGACGGCGGGGCATGATGTTAGGGAGTCATGCGAGAGACCTTCATCAGCAGCAAAAAGGCGGGTGGGCATGTGGGTGGGGTGAGGAGGGTGGCAGTCGAGTGGGGAGTGGGCAGGGGTGGGGGATTCAAACGATTTTATGGGTTTGTTACCGAAGTCTGCGGTGATGGTCTCCCATCGTCCTCCGTTGTGGCGTTCCAGTAGGGATAGTAGGAGTTGCAGAGCGCTGTTGTGTCGGTCATGTCTTAGTCCAGACATAGAGGGGCAGTTACCGGCCATGTGGCCGTTGCTAGTGAATTGGCCACATAGGGGGCAGCGCAGGGTGGGGTTGTGAGTAAGTAGGCGGGTGTTGTGGACTCCCCACATGAATTCTTGTTTGTGTGTGAACTGGATATTTATGAGGGAGGAGTGTTTTTTGTGGTATGAGAAGTCGGCGCCGTCCTTCGCGGCGCGGGCGAGGAGGGCTCCGTGTTTGGTTGTATCCGAGAGAGGAGTGTGTG
>JAPMLY010001890.1:25000-62473 GCA_026401115.1 Tetraselmis chui | reverse complement strand
GTTGGGAAAGAGGGTCCATGACCTATAGTCGGAGCAACCGTATGATAAAAGCGTGCATGTGAGGCGAAGAGGTTGGTGATGGTTAAAAGAATGAGCAGCCGTAAGCCTGCATTTTCTAGGATACAACTACCGATACGCATACATATACGAAATACTATGTACGGGTATTGATTACTACGAAAGCCCCGCTTCGTCCTGTCGGAATCGGGAACGGATAGTTACACGTAGGTCGTGCCGGCCCCGCAAGGGGGCCGGGTTTGGTGACTAGAGGAGTGAGGAGTGAGAGGAATGAGATGGCGGCCGGCGAAGGCACCGGCATGGCCATCCGACCGCCACTAATAGGGTATAGAGTACCGCTAATAGCATAACACGAAGTACCATGATGACAAATATCTACCTTGTACATAAGTACTATGCAACGGGATGCTAGTGCTAACACCCCCCCTCAAGGTAGCCCAAGTCTTGACGTCGTCCTAGCTTGCGTCGAGGAAGGTGCCATCTTGGTCGAAGGTGTAGTGCTTGTAGCGTGTGTCTCAGGCCGGATAGGTGTAGCGACATGCGCTCACAAGAACGTGCCGCTACCGGCGAGTTACCGATAAGAAGCGGTTCCAAGTATACTGCGTAATGTACTAGTCTGACATGTAGCGGGAAAAACTGTCCACGGGTGAATTAGCCGACGCATGAGAGCGACCGGCGAGGAAGAAGCAAAGCCAACAAGGTTGCTAGGACCGTGTAGACTAGTAAAAGCATGGACGGGCGCTGCTCGTGTTGACTCCCCCCTTTCGCCGTGGAAAAGGTATTCTCACCGCTAAGTTAGGTGAGCGTTGCGGCATTGCCTCGGGAAAAAACAATAAAAGTGCTAATTAAAACACGCACGGGCCGAATTTTCGCGGGTCGGTCTTAAAAAACCGGTCGAGAGCATCGGTAGGCTGCATGCTTGGTGAGACTGAAAGCTTGGTGGGGCGAGCGTGGCGCCGGGCGCTTTACACACGCTCTTCTCCTTTTTACGTGGGAGATGGTAGGTTAGTCGCGGACAACCAGCCCGAAGGCGAAACGCGGTGTCGGTTGGACGATGAATTACTAGCGTGGCCTCGAGCACTTTACACACGCTCTACTCTTTTTTACGTGGGAGTAGGTAGGAATAGCGTGGCGCCGAGCGCTTTACACACGCTCTAGTGCAACTTGGTGGAGGGTGTTAAACCGTGCACACACGATCAGTAGGAAAGATATCTAACGCACACGTAGTTACAGTCACAGTCACGCAGAGGGACAGTCACAGATACAACCAGCCCGAGGCGTGGTGTCGGGACAACATAAGTGTTAGAGCTTTAGTCTAGCGACAGCTCTGTACCAAAACAAACAGGTTATCGTTTCGGTATGTCCGATCTAGACATGTACTAATCATATCTAGAACAACTTACAATAGCTATCTGCAACTAATAACTTTCAGGTATTACTTACAACACTCCCCATGAAGGTAGCTACGGGATGAAGCGTTGCATTGGGTCTTGTCCTCCAAGGGTTGCACTTCGGTGTCTTGTCATTGCATGTCCTGGGAGGGGCTTGGTGAACATGTCAGCCACCATCTAGTCAGTGGGGTGGTACCTCAACTTGATGGTTTCTTGCTCCACGTGGTCTTTGAGGAAGTGCCACTTCAGATCGATGTGCTTGGTCTTCTCGCTGACCAAGGCGTTCATGGAGTACGCAATGGGGCTTTGGTTGTCCTCCCAGATGGTGGTGGTTTCGGTGATGGGGGCGTTGAAAATCTCCCCCATAAGTTGCCGGAGGTGGAGTCCCTCCTTGGTGGCATCAGCCGCAGAGTAGTACTTGGCTTCACACGTGGATTGGGCCACACATGTTTGTTGTTGGGACTTGTAGCTGATGGGCCCGCGTCCTAGGGTGAAGAGATAGCCCGAACGGGACTTGCGGGTGTTGTTGTCGTTTGCCCAATGAGCGTCGGCAAAGCCTGTGAGTTGGAGACTATGGTTCGTGACCCCCCCCCCCCAACGTCAAGCGCATGTCGATGGTGCCATGGAGGTAGCGAAGAACCTTCTTCAGAGCCTGCAGATGGGCGTCCGTGGGGGAGGCTTGGGCGGAGCCGAGGATGCTCAACGCCATGGAGACATCGGGGCGCGTGCATACGGCCGCGTATTGGAGACTGCCGAGGAGGCTGGGGTAAACGTCCTTGGCCACGCCGGTGAGAGAGGGCGAGGTCATGTGAGCGAGGCCGGCGAGGAAGCCGGGGTCCATGGGAAGGGACGACGGTTTAGAGTCGGTCATGCCGTACTTGGCGAGGATGTCGCGCAGGTACTTGGATTGATCCAGCGAGATGGTGCGTGCCGAGCGATTGTGGGTGATGTGCATGCCGAGTAATTGGGAGAGGTCGCCGAGGTCCTTGGTCTTGAACCGTGCTCCGAGCTGGGCCTTGAACGATGCGAGCCATGCGGCATCATTGCAGGTGGCGGGGATGTCATCGACATAGAGTGCGATCATGGCGAAGACGTGACATGTGCGGAAGATGTAGATGCACGGGTCGGAAACGCAATGTTGCCACCCTTGGTCGACGAGCCATGCACGGAGGAGCAAGTTGAACTCGCGGGGGGATTGCTTAAGGCCGTATAGTCTTGAGGTATACAATATTATATGTAAAATATACAATACGGTATACAATAGGCCGTCTAGCTTGAGGTGAACTCGCGGGGGGATTGCTTAAGGCCTGAGATGACACACTTTGGATGTCCCATCGTTGAAGCCGAGGGGCTGGCGGATGTACACGTCTTCCTTAATGGGTGCGCAGAGAAACGCAATATGTCGATGTCAAGCTGACAGAGCTCAAGGTCGCGGGCAATTGCGATGGCCAAGAAAAGACGCATGCTTGCCATGCGCATGACAGGGGAGAACGTCTATGTGTACTCTAGTCCAGCGCGTTGGCTGCACCCTTTGGCGACGAGCCGCGCTTTGAAGCGGGAGACGTCACCGGCGGTGTCAGACTTGACTTTGCAGATCCACATGATGTTAACGACCATGCGACCCGGGGGAAGGTCAACGAGTTCCCATGTGCCGCTGTCTATGAGAGAGGAATACTCATGCTGCATAGCGGCATGCCATTGGGGGGCCTGGGCGCTGTCCAAGGCAGTCCGGTACGATTTCGGTTCCACGCACTCCCTGGCGGACAGGAGGGAGGCGGCAGTAGGCGATGTGCCGGCATGTGTGTGGTGGGGACGAGTGATAAGGTCGGGAACGTGAGGGTGCTCGAAGATGTCCTCTTTGGCTTTGCCCTATTGAGGGTCACAGCACGCCGTCACGAGGGTCGAGGGGTAGTCGGACACGTGGGCAACCATTTCGCCGTAGCGTAGGGGATGAGAACGGAGCCGAGCTTGGCGACGGGCTGCAAGAGGGGATAGGGGTTCTGGCATTGATATGCCGATGGGGTGGGATTGGGGTGAGGCGGCATGTGCGTCATCCGAAGGGTCGGTGATGGCCGAGTCGACGGAGAGCTGTGCGCCGAAGCCCGGGATGTCTTCTTGAAAGACAACATGGACTGAAGTGGTGATGCGGCGTGTTTCCGGGTTGTACACACGGTACCCGGGTGCGTCAGTGGGGTAGCCAACCATGACGCCACGAAACGCCTTTTCGCTGAGTTTTCGACGCAGTTTGTCGGGCACCTTGGCGAAGACGGCGCACCCGAAGACGTTGAACTTGGATGCGTCATGCACAGACGACGGAAGGAGGGTGAGGGGGGTGCCACCATTGGGTCCGACTGAGCGTGCGGTTGCGGAGGTACACAACAGTGCTAACGGCGCATGACCACATGGAGTTGGGAACGGCCATAATGTGGAGCATCGCCGACGCATTGTCCCGGATAGTGCGCCAAGGACGTTCGGCTTTACCGAGCATGTGGTGGGCGTATGGGGCAGAGAACTGGACCCCGACGCCAAGATGTGCGCTCATCTGGCGGGTGATTGCAGCTTCAAAGACAGAGTCCGAGTCAAATTTTATGACTGGTGCGAACGCGCCCGATTGGGAGTGGTGACGTGCATGTAGGTGCTTGATGTTCAGGAGGATGGTTTCCAACTCCGAACACGCATCGTCTTTGGACTTGAGGAACCGCACCCACATGTAATGGGTGTGGTGGTCAATAACGAGCAAGCAGTAGCGGAG
The DNA here is from genome assembly GCA_026401115.1 of Tetraselmis chui. NCBI lineage: Eukaryota > Viridiplantae > Chlorophyta > Chlorodendrophyceae > Chlorodendrales > Chlorodendraceae > Tetraselmis > Tetraselmis chui. The sequence goes on along the minus strand of JAPMLY010001890.1, from coordinate 58,312 downwards.
GCCATGTGGGGAGGGGACGTTGACTGGTCCCCAAAGGTCAGAGGACAAGTTGAGGAGGGGACGGGAAGGTTTCGCGCAGTCAGCGGTGTTGCGCGGTGCAGCTGTGGCTTTGTGTAACAAGCATGAATCGCAAGGCGCCCGCCGGCGGGGCACGGCGGCGGCCCCGGAGGGGGGTGCGCTCGCATGCCCGTCGGCATCCCCTCACCTCCCCGTGGTGGGCGCTGGAAACCCCGTAGCCGTTCCATGCCTGGCACGGTAGGGGGCTAAGAGGGCCGACAGCTCGATCCGCGGGATCAGCAACTGTCGGGAAAGCCATGTACAGAGGGCTTTTGAAAAAAAAAATTCTGTGCAATACCGGCGCCAAGATCTCCCGCTCGGGCCGTCCGATATGTTTTTTCGCGTACAGATACTCTTGAATACAGCCTTACTTTGAGGGGTGGGGCCTGTACTACGGCAGCGTTTGATGGCGAGGAGGGTACGGCCGGATCAACGGTGGGAGGCGGGTGTTGGAGCTGGTGGTGGCCAACCGGGAAGCAGCGCCAGGAAAGGGCGCTCGCTAGCCGTCGACCAGCCATGTGCCAGTCGAACCTCGCCGAGGGGTGAGGCAAGACATGGCACATGCCGGTGGCTAGTCGCAGACGGAGGAGCGGCTATATGAGGCGGCGGCGATCCTCATGATCAGCCGCCGCCGGAAAGCCCTGTACGGAGGGCTTTTTCGGAAACTAAAATAATGTCCGTACCCGGCGTCGAGCTAGTTGGGGAGCAGCACCATGGTAGGGCGCTCACTAGCGAGCCGCTACGTCGTCCAGCGTCATATGCCGGGGGGAAGAGTTAGCTGGGGCGGCAAGGAGGACGGTCGCGACGGGAGGAGCGACGCGATCTGGCGGCGACGACCCTCTGGGTCGGCGCCGCCGGAAAACCCGGCACGGAGGGTTTTGTTTAATTCCGGGCGCCCGCGGCCCGCCGGATCCGGCTACGGTGACGTGCCCCCCCCCCCCCCCCCCCCCCCCCCTCTTCGACACCCACTACCCCGAAAGACCTTCATACTCCTAGGATTCCTTGAGCGTGAGCCCGGGTGAGCGCGGAGGCCCCCGCTCAAGAACAGGCTGCTCGGTGGACGCGCGATCAAAGGGGGGAGGGTACGGCCACATGCCGGAAAACCGACAGGTACCCGGGTACCAGACAGAGAAAAACCGGGGAAATGAGCGGGGAAAATTCAGGCGCGGAGGCAGGAGCGCTAGTTTTTTCTATGTATGTGTGTCTCGGTCCCCCCCACATGTCCTCGAGGTGACGGGGGACCTCGACAAGGAGGACCGCCGCGTCGGTGGACGCGGCAAGACCTTGGGGCGGGGTTTACGGGATGGAGCGGCGGGATCGACGAGCGACCGCGCGAGGAGGGCTTTTTTGCCAGCCTTTCCCCTCCTACCTTCGGCAAGACCGAAGTCACGCGGGAGCTAGATTAGGCTGGCCCGTCGTCCCTCCCGAACGCCGACCGGCCTAGGCCGGTCGGCACCCCGGTTCGGTGGGAGCGGGCCGTGCATCGTGAAGGTCGAGCAGCAGTTTAGTTTTGCATTTCTCGACAAGTGGAATTTTTTTAGATCTATTTTTCTTGATTACAAAATTATTACGTTGTTACTGCTTAGGCGGGGGGACTGTGGCAATTACTGCGGTTGCTTACAGTTTTTTAACTCCCGAGGAACGTCGACACACATTGCAGATAGGTGTGTCGATAGGTGTACATGGTCGAAGAGACCCGGGCCCAACTTGCTAATAAGTCATGTATGGCGAAGTAGAGTGGCCCGAGAGACAGCAGTCGGTCCAGTTTGCCGGCACATGTTGTAAAAAATTTCCAATTTCCATGAATCGCAAGAAACATTTTTTACAAAGCTGGCTAACGCATGGCTAGTCGGGACACCGTGTGTGTGCTGGGCATGCAGGCTTTGCATGTTCATGTGTCCAAACCGACGGTGCCACAGTATAAGATCACACTGGGCAGCAAGGGCACCACTAGGGGAGGGGTCATTCACTGGCGTTGCGGAGGGGCTTGAGGGGAGCTCTGGCTGGTGGGGGAGGAGGTAGAGTCCGTTTCCGGACGGCTCTAGCGCACCCATTCATGTGGGAACCACAAGCAGACCAGTGAAGAGTTCACTGAACCAACACCAACCCCTCCAACGCGAGGGAGCGTAGGGGGGTGTGAATCGTACGCAATCACTTTTAAACGCGGTGAGGTTGATCGAGTAGGCGGAATCGGCTACCCAAAACTATAAGAGGTTACGGCCAGGGGTGAGGGAAGAGGAGAAGGCCACGGAGCTGAAGGGGACACTCACCTCAGTGTCATCGTATTCATCCGTGCACTCCTCGAGGGTGGGCAAGCTGTCCGAGTCATCAGCGGGGACTTCGCTGAGCATAGCGGCGTGCGCATAGTGAGAGCCACCAGGGGCGCCGTACCTCTGGATGATCATCTTGCGCTTCGCGAGTGTCCACCGCAAGAGAGCGTCATCCGGGGCACTGCAGGAGGACAAGATGTGGTCTAGGCCGCCGCAGGCGCTACACTTGGTGGGTAGTCCGCGACCACCGCGAGGCCCACGTGGAAGGTGGCCTCGACCGTTGTGTGAACCGCGGCCAGCTGCGACAAAGGCGGAGATGGGAGGCGGTGAGATGTGGGGAGCTCTTGTGTCCGGGGCGTCGTCCTCGTCCATATTGTGGGCCAAGTGGAGGATGCTGGCCATCACGTCATCAACGGACAACAAGTAGTTTGTGTCGAACGCGTTGATGATGCATTGTTTGGCCTGACCGTGTGGGCCGGTGCTGGAGATACCACGCAGCATGAGGAGACCGAGGCTGTGGGGGCGAATGGCAGCGGAACCATCAACCATCTGACAGGTTCTCGTTGTAGTCGTCGAACGTCTGCCGCATCTAGTGGACATAGTCAATGAGTGACTGTCCATGGCACTGTCCGACCATCAAGTTGTCCCGCAGAGACAAGGAGCGAGCAAAGAAGCGACTGTCGAGACATTCACACAGGATGTCCCACGCGGCTGCGGCGCAGTTAGGACGTGCTGGGGAGACGCACTTCATCGCCTGGTCAGCGCAATGGTTCGCGTTGGCTGCATGAAGAAGCATCGTGTAGGCATAGTGTTGCGCCGATTCGTCAAACCATACGCCCGAGTCGCGGATGGCCAGCTGTGGGATGAGGTATGTGGCCTTGATGGAGAGGAAATTAAGGAAGTTCCTCTTCCACTGCTTGAAGTCCGTGGTGGGCCCCATGGTAGGGACCGACATCTTCATGGACCGGTTGAGGGCGTCCTTGTCGAAACCGGTAGCCTCGTGGGCCGCGCGGCCGATGACCACCGGGTCAATGGTGGGGCGACGGCCGCCACGGGTGGTGTGCCAACCACGCTGGGTAGGAGGCGAATGCCGGCCATGGTAGGGAGGAGGTGGTCCGCCGGAGAAGGGAGGAGGTGGTCCGCCGGGGAAGGGAGAGTGGCAGGCCATTGTAGGGGGTGGGCCGTACGAGTGCGGGTGGCCACGGGAGGCGGGGACGCGGGGCGGCCGCGCCTCCGGGAAAAAAGCTCCGGGGGTCGGGAGGGCATACCCTGCGGGAGGGTACGAAGGAGGTGGTGGGAGGTGTTCCACGGGCAATTCGTGAGGCGGTGGTGCGTTGTTCGCATCGTGGCGGCGGTGTGCGACATGGGGGTCGCCAACCGTAGCTGCAGCGACCGCAGCAGCGTGGACCGTCTGCGCGTCCAGCCGAGCGCCGGGGAAGGGAGGTCCTTGTGTGGGATGGGCGGAGCCAAGGAGGTTCATGGAGTGGTTGTCGCCAAGAGGGTCGAGTTGCGCATCGCGACGACGCACAACGAAAGAGGGGTCCGCAGCGGCAGCAACAACAACATCAGCAGCGTCGGCGGACTACGCGTCCAGGCGGGCGTTTATGAGCGCCATTTGCTCTAGGACGAGCGCGAGGGTAGTAGGAGTGGGAATGACAGAGCTCTGCAGAGAGCCGAGGTCAAGGGAAGTATGAGGCGAATCAAGTGGAGAGTCGACATAGCGAGTTTTCGGCGCCATTTCGACAGAGGACGAAAAAGAAAACACTGAAAATCGGGCAGCGGTAAAGACCGCTAGCCGGACTTGTGCCTCACAGTGGTCTCATAGAGACGGCCTAATGCCCGTCGACCCCTCGGCGTGATGCCCCGGGGTGTCTCAAAGCACCTTTTCTGTGTCCTCCACCCAGTGTGATTGGGAGTTCGTATTGCAACATTTCAAGGCCGCCAAGGTCGAAGCAGATTAGGTGCGTCCCCTTTCTATTGCTTTATTTTTTGTTGCAGTGTTCGCACGCAAGTTTATCATGCTCTCCCAATTTCGCTCGTTCCGTAGGTTTGGTGTTTTTTATCCGTTTTGATCTAACATTACATCGACTAATCAAGGTGTAGGTGTCTTGGTGTAAAGCCCGGCCGTTCAGTTTCACCCCGTTTTCACGGCATCGGGCAGACAGATATCTAGTGCAAGTGGTTTTTGCATTTGAGAACTCGTTGCTATGTGTCATGTTTAGCATACAGTCCGAGCGATATATTATTGTGAACTTTATTCTAGCTTCACGTATACATTGATAAAACTGCTTTACGAGCTACCATCGACGACCCCAATTTTCGTGTGTCGAACTGCCGTCATTTTGTTGTAGCAAGCGGCGTGATCCAACGTCTTATCAAATACGTATACATAAGGATTAGATATGTATGTTTTAGATCGCCCGTGCTTCACTCCCCGTTTTTATGTCTAATCTTTTGGATGATGGCCTTGTGTAATTTCATTTACTTAATACACAGTTTCGTTAGTTGTGATCTTGTTGGAGCTCGTTACTAGCCAGCGACTAATAAATTTATAAATGTACTTCTGTGAGGTGCTTAGAAGTATGAAGAAGATGGGAAACTTCGCAGACACTATAAGACTAAGCTACATGAGGCTTCGAAGACTAAAGAGCAAGAAGAAACATGTGGTGAAACGACGGAGCTATAGTGCATGCTTCGTCATTGAAAGGGAGAGCATGGGCCAAGCAAAAATTCAATGGTATGGAAGCATTTTACGAAGGAGTACCATGTGGACCACGAAAGCTTTTGGGTCAAGTGTGTTTTGTGCGCGAAGGAGATCGCCTAATGCAAGTCCACTAGCAACATAGTAAAGCACGTCAAGATGGTACACTACAACAAGGTCTACATACAATATCTATAGTCAGGGGAGTTTGTCCCCGATAGTGAGGAGCCTCAAACGACAATTCTCAACCTCAAGGTATTGTGTAAAGTGTCCACCCGGCCTGTGAATTTGGCCTTGCATGTGTGTTGAAATGTGTTGTTATTGTTTTCAGATATCAAAAGCAAAGGAATAAGTTCCTCGATCTAAAGGCAGCGAAGTGGGTCGCGAAGAGGTGCCATTCCTTCGGAGTCACAGAGATGGATATTGAGCATCGTGAATGGATTCGCGTTATCTCCGGCGGCGCCTACAAGGGCCCATCTCTAGAGACTATCATGAAATATACTGCGCAGCTAGCAACGCAGGTATGCAACGGAAATTGTACGTATCCATTATGTTGTAAATTAACCGAATCCACATTACCGAAACACTTAATTGTGGCGTTGGCATGGCACAACCTCAAGGCCGAAATGAAGAAGCTGACGGAGGAGGGACTGGTAGTCTCTATCAGCGGTGATGTTTGGGGTGAGAGTGCGATATCTTTGTTTGCCGTCATGGGGTATTGGGTGGATAAAGACTTCCAAATGCAAAACATGTTATTGTTCTCCGTGCCATTTGGAAGCGTCCGTCACACCGGTAAGATCAACTGTGTTGTCATGGACTAATATCATGTTGCTAGTGTTTTAGGGTAAGCTATTTCTTGTCACTCACTCGTGTCCATTTTAGAGGTAACAACATTGTTGTCGCCATAAAGGTGGGGCTTTATGGACTCGGTATTGGTCAAACAATGGGTGGAGGATACATAAAAGGTGCTTTGAGGCACCCCGGGGCTACATGCCGAGGGGTCGGCGGGCATAAGGCCGTCTCTCTGTCGGAATTGGGAACGGATAGTTACACGTAGGTCGTGCCGGCCCCACAAGGGGGCCGGCTGTGGTGACTAGAGAAGTGAGAGGAGTGAGATGGCGGCCGGCGAAGGCACCGGCAGGGCCGGCCGACCGCCACGAATATAGGGAATAGAGTACCGCTAATAGAGTAATAGCACAACACTAAATACTAGGATGACAAATAGCTACCTTGTACATAAGCACTAGGCAACGGGATGCTAGTGCTAACACCCCCCCTCAAGGTAGCCCAAGTCGTGACGTCGTCCTAGCTTGCGTCGAGGAAGGTGCCATCTTGGTCGAAGGTGTAATGCTTGTAGCGTGTGTCTCAGGCCGGGTAGGTGTAGCGACATGCACTCACAAGAACGTGCCGCTACCGGCGAGTTGCCGATAAGAAGCGGTTCCAAGTATACTGCGTAATGTACTAGTCTGACATGTAGTGGGAAAAACTGTCCCCGGGCGAATTAGCCCACTCGTGAGAGGGATCGGCGAGGAAGAAGCAAAGCCAACAAGGCCGTTAGCATGGACGGGCGCTGCTAGTGTTGACTCCCCCCTTTCGCCGTGGGAAAGGTATGCTCACCGCTAAGTTAGGTGAGCGTTGCGGCGATGCCTCGGGAAAAAACAATAACAGTACTAATTAAAACACGCACGGGCCGAATTTTCGCGGGTCGGTTTTAAAAACCGGTCGAGAGCATCGGTAGGCTGCATGCTTGGTGAGACTGAAAGCTTGGTGGGGCGAGCGTGGCGCCGGGCGCTTTACACACGCTCTTCTCCTTTTTACGTGGGAGATGGTAGGTTAGTCGCGGACAACCAGCTCGAAGGCGAAGCGTGGTGTCGGTCGGGCGATGAATTACTAGCGTTGCGTTGAGCGCTTTATACACGCTCTACTCTTTTTTAGGTGGGAGTAGGTAGGACTAGCGTGGCGCCGAGCGCTTTACACACGCTCTTCTCTAGTGTAACTTGGTGGAGGGCCCATAACCTATCAGAATCGGGAACGGATAGTTACACGTATGTCGTGCCGGCCCCACAAGGGGGCCGGCTGTGGTGACTACAAGAGAGAGAGAAGAGAGATGGCGGCCGGCGAAGGCACCGGCAGGGCCGGCCGACCGCCACTAATAGGAAATAGAGTACCGCTAATAATTTGAAATTAAACACTCCAATACCAGTAAGAACCGGTTGGAGTCTCTAGGCCCCCCTTTTGCTACGCCTAACTGGACTTAGAAGCGTGAGGTAGACCGTGAACCACTAATCCCAACCTATCCAATGGCAGTGACGATATTGTCCAAAACATACCCGTATCCAGGTATTTATTATTTTCTGATCTATACGTATTTTTTTTTGGATACAAAATGTCGCTAGTCTCCACGATACGCGGCCTGCTCCAGCCACCGCGGGGTTGCTGATCATCAAGGCTATTCAGCTTGAGCTGGTCGAGGCGAACCTGCCTGACCTCGGCTCCTGTGCGACTCCGGTCGTGCCGGAGCTTGGGGGGAAAGGCAGGTGAAAAACCCCCCTCGCTCAATTCGTCGTCGGTCCCGCCTCGATCCGTGCTCAACCCCGCCCGAGGTATTAGCCGCTCCATCCGACGCAGCTCGCCACCTAGCCGAGTCTTCTCTCCTCCTTCGGGGGCTGAGAAGAGAAAAGAACTAGGCTGCATACGGTGTCCGGCTGGCTCTCCTGCCCCCGAGTCAGATCTTCTCATGTCCCCTGTCCTTTTCCCGTTTGTTTCCAACACCTATCTGATCGCGTTGTGGCCGTCCGTGCCCTCCCCCGGTGGTTTACGTTGTTAGGGGGCCGCCTTTACGAGCAGTGTGCCGTTACGATAACCCTAGGCACACTGCCTGAGGTAGCCTGTCGATAGCCGGGTACCGACTAGGGAAGGGGTTGGAAGAACACATGGATCGAGTCGCCGGTCCTCAAAAGATGGTGGGTACGGGATTTTTTTCCAAAAACCCCCCGTACCGGGCTTTTCCGGCGGCGGGCGATCCTAATGACCGCCGCCGCCAGACCGTGCCGCTCCTCCGGCTGCGACCCACCTCCGTCCTGCGTAGCATCAGGCCTCGCCCCAAGGGGAGACCTAAGGCTCTCGCAGGGCTGGCGACTGCTAGCGAGCGTCGTGCCCTAGCGCTGCTTCCCAGCTGTCCGCCGACAACTCCAACACCCTCGTCCCTCCGCCGATCCGTCCGTACCCTTCTTCGCCAAAAAAATTTCGCAGACGCCGCCCCCGCCCCATCGTCGGGAGAGTATCTGCGAGTATTTAGTCGCGGAAAAGACATATCGGGCTGGCCGAGCGGGAGATCCCTGGGCCGGTGTACGGATATTATGTTTTTCCAAAACCCTCCGTACATGGCTTCCCGACAGCTGCTGATCCTGCGGATCGCAGCTGTCAGTACCTCGTTCAGCCCCCTACCGTGCCGGAGAGGGGTGCGCTAGCAGGCCCGTCGGCACCTACCTCTACCTCCACGCGGTGGCCGCTTCGCCGCCGGCGGGCGCCCAGTACCGCTAATAGCACAAAAGTAAGCCCTAGGATGACAAATAGCTACCTTGCACATAAGCACTAGGCAACGGGATGCTAGTGCTAACAGATGCCGAGAAGACGTAAACGAGCTCATGTTTGCCTTCATATACCGACATTCGAACATGATTCTTACTCAACAAAGTTAAGACGTCAATAGTCATACAGTTATAAATCGAACCAGTAGCAAGAAACCAAGTTTTACCAATACCGGGTAACCGTTGTAAAACGAGCTTAATGTCTGAGGCTTTGGAACCTCCGTCAATACGACCACGACGTAATTACCATGTCCGACTGAAGCCATTTCGAATCAATAAGACAACGTCGAACGAATCAAGCAACAACGAAAGCGTGCATTGACCAAAGAGCTCCGAAACATGTGTGGCCGTTGGCTTTTTGTGAGTTAAGTGCGAGCACAAGTCTCTTATGTTTTGCTTGTTGCTACTGTCTCCGCATGTGGAAGTGCAGATGGAGGAAGATATGCGAAGGTGTTTGATTGTTAATGTTTCACAGTATATTGTAATTGAACAAACGGATTGATGAAAAGCTTTTGTCACCTCCCTCTACTGCTCTGGGCTTAAATAGCTTTCGCCTAGCTAGCTTACACATGCTCTCGCTTGGTCTACGTGTCAGGTGCAAGGTCTCTCCAACCGTTGTCAACATATTAGCAACGCGGCTCGTCTTGCATTGCGGACCTCGTTTAGCGTTGGGAACCTCGTTTGGCGCGTATTCAAGATGGTTAGACTTATTGTGTGTACATGTAAATACCGGGGGGTAATGGTAGTATAGTGCGCATCATAACCCTCGCTAAATTGCAGTAGCGACGTAACCGCGATGTTCGTCCTTCCGATGGAAACGCACGAATTGGAAGTTGTAACGAGTACTTGTACAATGTCATGTAATGTAATGTTGCATGACTGCTACACTCGTCACAAAAATGTCTCTATTTACTTCATCTTCAAAAACATAGATTAGGGACATTTCGGGTATGAAAAAAGTATGTTCGAAAGTATCGAATCCCCCAAAAAGCGTCGAATTCGCTTCCGTCGTCACCGTCACGAAGAAGATAAAGTACATTAGTTCCTGCGCGGTCTAAGACCCTCGATTTACAAGGAGGTTGCCCTTAAGAACCCTTAGACCCTACTCGACGCGATTCAAGCAGCGCTACGGGCGGAGGTAGTATAAATAAAGATTGAGACTACCCAACGCTCGGCGGGCCGGCTAAACGTCATCGAGGAAGATAGCGCCTTTTCGGAGGCGGCTCAAGAGGTCGACAACGAGTCGGAGGAAGATTCGCACGGAGCGACTGACGAGAGGCAGCTGGAGTTGTACGAGATTCGACACCTTATTAAAGAGGAGGTCGACGGATTCAAGAAGGAGGGCAAGTGCTTCATTTGCCACAAAAGGGGACGCATCGCTATCGACTGCCCGGACAAAAAGAATAAGAAGATCGACATTATGAGGAAACCCATGCCCGGAAGGTGAGACCAAAGTCGGCAACGCGCGGCAAGCTTCACGGTTAGGTTTTGTCTCATATAGCGACTCAAGATGAGAACCAATCAGAAAAAAGTACGAAACCCGTTACCTCAAACGATATTGAGGTAAGCCTTTAGGAGTACGGATTTTAGCGAATGGATGATGAATATAGAGTATTTCCTAAGGTCCTCTCAGGCCTACGGACCTTTCGATTTTGATGGAGCTAGCGATAATGGCGCCCTTAATTCTCCAGTGGAGGAGGATTTTTGTTGTCCGGCGCGCCCATTTCAGAAGAGAGATTTAAAGAAGTACCAAAGAACTTGGCTAAATGCTCCATTTAACGAATAAGAAGATGCTTTTGGCCAATATTTGAGGAGTAAACTGCTTTATCCCCACTTGAGAGCGGTCATAGTGGTTCCGAATTCGAGGACAACACCATGGTTCAACATGCTGCGAAATTTCTGACTTGTCGACGGCTTGGCAGGGACGGCACATGCGTTTACTTGTCCCACGAACGATGGAATAGAGAAAAGAAGATGTTGGACCGACAAGATGGACTACGCAAGTGGACGTCGAGGACATCGATCGAGTCGGATTTCTGCTCCATAACCTACCAACCCCCCCCCTAAGACCAATTATACTCACTCGACGACTCTTGTTACCGATGGCCGACGAGTGCTACTGACGAAAGAGGGCATTGGCATGGTAAGGTTTCCTGGTGGCAAACAAGAGACCGAGGACGCGAACCCGGAACGCACAATAACACAATATTCTTATGAAGACAAATGGATTTAAGGTGAGCGAAACAAACTTACGCCGTCTAGGAACGGAATCTTCCGGACAGAATAAGCGCTACGTAAGTATCATTGGCGCTCCACTCGGATCAATACCAAACACAATCAATTTCTCGAGGCAACATGGGCTACTTGGAAAGAATCAATTTCGGCGCGACGTACGGGTTAACTGGTTCGTGGAGATCAGAGTTTCTTTTCGTTACGAGACTTCTTGAAACCCGATCGACGGGTGGGTGTACAAGAACGTCCGACATCTGCCAGCGGATTTGACGCGAAAATCGGCCGGTAGGCGTAAACATAATTGATGTTTATTTGGGGGAAGGGCTTCCATGTGCATTTTAGTGGGTGCTCAAAGGCGCCCGCCGGCGGCGCAGCGGCGGCGGCCCCGGAGAGGGGTGCGCTCGCAGGCCCGTCGGCACCTACCTCTACCTCCACGCGGTGGGCGCTGGTAACCCCATAGCCGTGCCAGGCCTGGCACGGTAGGGGGCTGAACGAGGTACCGGCAGCTGCGATCCGCGGGATCAGCAGCTGTCGGGAAGCCCTGTACGGAGGGTTTTGGAAAAACATAATATCCGTACACCAGCACAGGGATCTCCCGCTCGGCCTGTCCGATATGTCTTTTCGCGACTAAATACTCACAGATACTCTCCCGACGATGGGGCGGGGGCGGCGTTTGCGAAATATTTTTTGGCGCAAAGGGGTACGGACGGATCAGCGGAGGGACGAGGGTGTTGGAGCTGGCGGCGGACAGCTGGGAAGCAGCGCTAGGGACAGCGCTCGCTAGCAGTCGCCAGCCCTGCGAGAGTCTTAAGTCTCCCCTGGGGGCGAGGCCTGATGCTACGCAGGACGGAGGTGGGTCGCAGCCGGAGGAGCGGCACGGTCTGGCGGCGGCGGTCCTTAGGATCGCCCGCCGCCGGAAAAGCCCGGTACGGGGGGTTTTTGGAAAAATTCCCGTACCCACCATCTTTTGCGGACCGGCGACTCGATCCCTGTGTTCTTCCAACCCCTTCCCTAGTCGGTACCCGGTTATCGATAGGCTGCCTCAGGCAGTGTGCCTAGGGTTATCGTAACGGCACACTGCTCGTAAAGGCGACCCCCTAACAACGTAAACCACCGGGGGAGGGTACGGACGGCCACAGCGCGATCAGATAGGTGTTGGAAACAGACGAGAAAAGGATAGGGGACAGGAGAAAATCTGGCTCGGGGGCAGGAGAGCCAGCCGGACACCGTCTGCAGCCTAGTTATTCTCTCTTCTCAGCCCCCGAAGGAGGAGAGAAGACTCGGCTAGGTGGCGAGCTGCGTCGAGAGGAGCGGCTAATACCTCGGGCGGGGTGGAGCACGGATCGGGGCGGGACCGACGACGACCTATGCGAGGGGGGTTTTTCACCTGCCTTTCCCCCCAAGCTCCGGCACGACCGGAGTCGCACGGGAGCCGAGGTCAGGCAGGTTCGCCTCGACCAGCTCCAGCTGGACAGCCTTGCTGATCAGCGACCCCGCAGCGGCTGGAGCAGGCCGCGTAACGTGGAGACTAGCGACACTTTATTTTTCATACTGTATCCAAAAAAAAAATACGTATAGATCAGAAAATTATAAATACCTGGATACGGGTATGTTTTAGACGGTATCGTTACTGCCATTGGAGAGGTTGGGATTAGTGGTTCACGGTCTGCCTCACGCTTAGAAGTCCAACTACAGGTTGAGCATAGCACAAGAGGGGGCCCAGAGACGACAGCCGGTTTTTACTGGTATTGTTGTAAACAATTTCAAATTTCAAATTTGGGTGCTCAAATCGGACACCGTACGGCAAAGGCTTTTTTAAGCCCTCCCAAGCTATGGTTTTCCGGCCCCAATCCCACCCACGTCAAGCATCTTAACGGCACATGCCATCACACCCATGTGCTCCCATGTTTGCGGACAACATGCTGGGATAAAAAAACCGCATGTCGTGTCGCCGGTTTCGGGAGTATTCACGAGCCAAAGTGTGAAAAATCTGAATTCCGGGGCGCCCAAATTAGGGTATGCCCCGGAATTGGGGTTGGGCCACAAATCCTAACACGTCAGATCATATAGCCGTGACGGGCCCCATTTGTGCCCCGCTGCCCCCTTTACTTCACCGTCAACACTGCAAGTTTCGGTCCGCCGTTTCAACGAGCTAAAGTGCAGCTAAACCCTATAAACCCTACATGATAAACACCCGCCCTACGCGAAAGGCCCTATTTCACTAGTAACGGACTTTATGGGAAGAGTGTACGTGAGAATCTAATGTTCCCTAGTTTGTCATCTTTATTTCCAGGAATGCCCGGTTATGTCGGGTGGCAGATCCACGCGCCCGCCCCGGTAAGTCGCCCCGCGCCGGTCGTGCGTTCATCATCATCGCCGATCGGATGTATGCGCCGCCGGCCGCTGCGGGAAGAGCACGGTTTGGGCGGTCTTGCCACAGCCCCCTTTACGCATCTACAACCCTCGCCACTTCAATTCCCTGTCCTATCCGAACTTCCTACAATCTTCGTTGTGCTTCCCTTCCTCAAGTGCGCAACATGTCGACAAGCAGCGGACTGTGGGTAAGTCCGCCGACGGACCGAATGCATGCGGAGACGGCGGCGGGCTGAACCGCGCGGGGCCGTAGTCGGCCCACTTTATAACTGCGCTCAACGAGCTTGGGCGTTTCGACAAAATCCATTTTTTAGGGACCATTATTAGCAAGACGAATGCTTGGCTATCTGGATAAAGACGGTGTTTTTGCCCCGCTCGATACGCCGAAATCAGTAACCCCGCTGCTCTTGCTCTGCGACGAGTCGACACTCTTGTCGTTGCTCTTAGTTCACTCTCTTCCTCCTTCGTGGCAGTCGACTGAGATGGAAGAGACCGTCGACAGCAGGGATAGGAATATATGGATTCCTAGTGTCGTGGTGCTATATCCGCGACGCCTGCCGTCAGGCTGCCTGCCTAGTAGCTGCCATATGTGTATTCATTCTTTTGACGATGATAGAGCCGATAATGCGCCGCTGTGTATATAAATACAGCTCGAGGAGGAGCTGGAGCCGGACTTGAAATGGATGATCCAAATCGACCAGATCATGCACTCTGGGCAGAGTGAATTCCAGAAAGTCGAGCTGGTTCGGAGCTTGCGGTTTGGCAAGGTGCGGGCCGGGCTGTGCTGTCAGCGTGAGTGCGACCTTTTTCATTTTATGACTCCTTTTGATCTGATTCGCGCTGCCTGCACAGCTTCTGGTTTTGGATGGGAAGGCGCAGAGCGCTGAGTTTGATGAGGCAGTTTATCACGAGCTGCTGGTGCACCCAGCAATGGTCCATCACCCAAACCCCAAGACAGTTTTCATCTGTGGAGGTGTGAGGAGCGCCGCGTTTGTTCAGAGCTGCCTCTGCTGATCCCCCCCACCCCCTACGTCTCGTATATGCTCGGTGAGGGACCCACTGATGTGCCCCTTGATCTTGTCAGGCGGGGAGGGCTCCACTGCGAGGGAGGTACTTCGCCACAAAAGTGTTGAGAAGTGCGTTATGGTGGACATTGACAAGGTCTGAACAGCTGATTGAACATCAGCTAACCTTCCCTGCCCTCCTCATGCGCACATGTACTCTGCCTTTCAGAGACACACGTACATAAGCTGGGAGTTTTCTACCATTTCACACACTAATCAACGCTTGCGTATGCGTGGCGCAGGTCGTTTGCGATTTCTGCGAAGCCCATCTTGACAATAACAAAGCCGCATTTGCTGATCCCCGCCTCGAGCTTATCATTGACGATGCGAAAGCGCAACTGGAGGTATTGAAAGCTCAATTCCCGGTTTCAATATCACGTATGTAAATGGTCGTGCATTTTCACGACTATGTAAATTCGTTCATGGCTGTGTGGGCTTCAAGAATACTGCGGCAGGTGTGGGTATGCAGGTAGTGGAGTGAATGGCAGTATGGGCGTTTGTGTTAGCAATAGCATGGTTGGCAATTTGTGCATGGCAGAGAGAGAGAGAGAGAGAGAGAGAGAGAGAGAGAGAGAGAGAGAGTGTGTGTGTGTGTGCGTTTATGTGTGCTGGAGGAGGGGAAGGATGTGGGTGTGTTGTGGGGGAGTTGGGAGGTGCATATGCGTTGAGTGTCTATGTATGCATGTGTCTGCTGATGTATCTGTATCCCCCCTTGCTCATCCTGTCGCCCGGGGGTGGTGGGTGGATAAAAACATTTGATATATGCGTGGGGGTGTGAATGCAATCGTCGTTTGTGGTTTTGATACGTGGGCTGATTCGACTTCGATGAGGGGGCTGTGATTTTGGGATATGGTGAGTAGTGTGTAGGAGTTGGCAAGCGGATGTTGATGGGGGGGCGTGAACATGGCGGGAAGGGGGTTGTTTGCTCGGAATCCACGCCATGCAACTTTGATTTGTCATGGCGTCGTGTTTGGCAGAACTACCCCGGCGGCTTTGACGTCATCATTGGCGACCTCGCGGACCCCGTGAGCTGCGGGCCCTGCTACCACCTTTACACCGACGTGAGTGCAGCCACCGCGATGATGTGCTGACACGATATGGTATCGCAAGCAATTCAGCCCTGAATGAGCGCTCGTTACTGACGCGGTTTTGCGTCTGATCTACTATGTGATTTGTCATGTTAAGGACTTTTACCGAAACGTTATTCTGAAGAAGCTCAACCCTGGTGGCATCTTCGTTACCCAAAGTGCAGCTGGCGGTGTTTTGAGTCACACTCAGGTATGTTCGAGCAATTGATCTGGGAAGGTTTGTCGCTGTAACTCGTCAGAGATGGCAATGCCTTTGTTCGTTATCAATAAAATGTTCAAAGAATGTGTTTCAAGGAGCCACACTCCATGTGTTGTAGCGCCATGACATTTAATGTCCGCCCACATAATGCAGGTTTTCACCCCCGTGTATAGAACCCTCAAGGAGGTCTTCCCAACGGTGGTCCCCTATGCTGCACACGTCCCCTCGTTCTGCGACACTTGGGTGGGTGCCTGCATATCCTTCACATGTCAGTCATCGCATTGAGTGCAATCCACCCGCTCCTTGTTGATTTTTATGTTAGTCACAACATCCGTCATCGCGTTTCGGTCATACCACACGCACTATATACGAGTCATTGCATTGAGTGCTGGCTAAACGCCTATTGGCTTTGTGTCAAACAGGCCTGGAACATGAGCTTTTCTAGCCCGGACACGAAAGTGTTAGAGGGTGCGGAGTTACAAAAACGATTGGAGGAGCGAGTCGAGGGGGAAACCCAGGTTAGCTTAGCAGATAGTAATCCTGCTGCTATTATCTTGACAAAGTTCTGATCACATAGTTGTCACTGGGAAGCAATGCAGCTGCTGCCCAACCACACCTCTCCCCCCCCCCCCTATTCTAACCCCATCAATTCCTGCACGGGTCTGCGCAGTTCTTGGACGGTGACGCTTGGATGGGCGCGAAGGCGCTGAACAAGATCGTGAAGAAGGGTCTGCAGGAGGAGACCAGGGTCTTGACCAAAGAGAGCCACGCCTTCCTGCACGGGTCCGGCGTGAAATCACTTGTCTAGCGTACAGTGGTGAAGAGCAACTGTGTTTGGCGCCCCCTGCCCGATTCTTACCGCACATGACCTCGTCGTCCTTTCATTCCGGGCCAGGACAGTGCGTGGTTGTGTCTGTCACACGTCCATTCCAGTGACTGCAGCGTCTTAGCGACTTTGCACTCAGCAGCATTCTACGCAGCGCAGGCGATTATATGCTTATCATAACAGTTTTAAAGGAGACGCAATGCATTCCTTCGCCATATCGACTTTCCATCTGCAATTTGTTTTTCACTTGGCATGATTTTCCCTAACATGTTCTCCATGGCGAGTAAAAACTAGAGTGCATGATTATAAAGAAACAACTAAAACGTCTCCACTACTAAGTGCATGGCGCGAGCTAGCGCGCGCGGGGGTTGCGGAAAGCCGAGTTACCTTTTAGGGACGCATGGGATTATTAAGGCAAGAATGAAATGCATGGGAGGTGGGGGATGGTAGATCCATGGATGATGAAATGGTCCACCACTAAGTGCATGGCGCGAGCTAGCGCGCGCGGGGGTTGCGGAAAGCCGAGTTACCCTTTAGGGACGCATGGGATTATTAAGGCAAGAATGAAATGCATGGGAGGTGGGGGATGATAGATCCATGGATGATGAAATGGTTGATGCGAATGACGGAGACGTGGGTGGCGATGCATGAGATGGGATTGGGTCCGGATGTGACATTTGTCTGGAATTAAATATTGTTTACACATCAATTCGAATGTGTGATTGTTAGTTAATCCATGCATATGATATGATGAAAGTGTCAATCCTCGAGGTAAATGAATGCTCGGGAAAGCATAAGAATCACGACGGCACGCACGCTTGGTAGTGCGTGAGTTTGCTGGCGGGGTCCTTGCCGTACGCCGTCACAACGATGGGTGATGAGGCAGGGGGGTGTTCTTCCTTAAGACCGGATCGCAGTTCTTACACAGTCGCATGGTTTACGACCAATGCGGTTGCGGTGTAGTTGTTGCACTCGCCGCGATGGTGGCAGAAGAGCTAGAAGCATGGGTAATCCGCGTTGTCAAAAAGCATATTGAATGGCCGCTCGAAAGCGATGGCGACTAGCCTACGGATGGAATACAGCATCCAAAAGCATACGGGCAGAGTGGTGCCGGGAGAGGGCGGCTCCTCATCGAGAGTGGGCCGTAGCATATTTTCAATCTCGTCGTCTAGGTCGGTAGTGCCTTCGATGAACAAGAGCTCCTTGGAGTAAAGCTGCATGACATCGCTGTTGTGGAGCAGCTGCGTGGCCGCGAGAGTCCGGAGCTTGTTCAACAAGTCCCACGTGTGTCGGTTGTGGGAATTGGACGAGCCGAACGTTGGAGGTTGTATTATGCCCATGGCGACGGCCATCGCTGTGAAGCCGCACAACCCGTCCGTCGGGACGTCTACAATTCGTAGGGCGTTCTCTTGGAGAAAGGCGTCGCGTCCCATTAGCAGTGAAGATGGGGTCGGCGAGGAGGCTCTCGGCAGCGGCGTCGGAAGGCGTCGGATGGGGGTAGATGACCACTCGGAGGGTAGATGTCGATGTTGGCCGGGCCCGGCGTATGCGCGGTCGTGACGGCGGAGATGGCGGCCGATGGCGGCCGTGCGCGTCGTTTGCGGAGTGAGGAGCATTCGGCGGGGAAAGGCGATATTGCATCCCATCGTCGTTTGTTGGCGGATTGTCGTTGCGAAGGCTCCGAAGCAGCGTGTCGGTGAGCGCCACCGCGGCGTTGGCTTGCGTGTCGCCTGCGAGGCGTTGGAGGGTGGCGGGGTACTCGGCGCGGAACATGTCGTCCGTCGCGGTCACGTCTGCCAAGTTCTTTCGCTCTTTCCCGTGCGGCTTTGTCATCGCCAAAGCCAAAGGGGCAGCACGAGGGTCAAGGTGTCGAAGGTGCGAAGGCGGCTCATAGACCACGCTTGAAAAAAAATGGCGCTGGCGTTCGGCGGGCGTAAGTCCAACACGTACGTCTTGTCTCGCGAGAAAGTTGCGCCGTTCGCGAAGAAGTCCGTGAAGGCGATGTCCGGAATCATGCTAAAGCCGACGCGCTCGATTTGGATGCTCTTGACTATGGACCCGCTCTCAAGGCGGAAGGCGGCCGGGAAGCGCAGCGTGAAGTATACGGTTATGGGCAAGACTACAACATGGCCGTCCAGAAGGTCGTGACAAACGCTTTGCATAGGGATGCCGAAACTGTGTGGACGCACCGGTATAGCTCGCGGCATGTCTCCGAGGGTCACTATCGGCGCGTCCGGCGATGGGTGTCGCGCGATCGCGTCATCCCGCAAGAGAGCGACTGCGGTGGCGCCCGTGTTGTCGTAATAAAAGCATTCTAAGTTTTCGTTGTGCCGGAATATGTACGGCGTGCCGTTGTTGAAGTACATCACGCTCGGAACGTCTCTCGTCTTGTTGTGTGTCAAGCGGCCGAGGAGGGCACGGAGGCAGCGGTCGGTGACATGCGTCCAAGCGTCGTCGCGGCCAATGCGCATCATGTCTTTGGCGCTCCATCGGATGACTTGTTGTTGATCGTTTGCGGCGCGACGCGGGAACCAGGCGTGGACAATAGCGTCGCCCATGGTGTGACGTAGCACCATGAAATAGCCGTTGCGAAGGTTCGGGTGGTGGATGGAGGCGGGGCTTTTTGGTGCTCCCATCGCACACGCGTTAATGTCGTCGAAGTCGGCGTCCGTCAGGCGCCCGCCCCGTAGGCGGGCGTTAAGAGCGGAGAGGTCGGGGTCCATACGGAACTGCGTTTGTAACATCACGGTGGTGTGCAACTCACAGAGAATGTGGCGGCCGCGCGTTGCTTACGAACTGGGTGTCCCATCCGGGGCCGTCGCGCTGGGCGTACGCTGCGGTTCGACCGGCGGCGTCGGCCGCTGTGCCGGGACGGATGTACCCGTTGCCTTGAAAAAGCGGCGCGCCGTGAACCGAGCGATTCTGGTGGTGGTTGCCCGTCAAAACGGCGCCAATCCCGCCGAACATAGAGTGGGAGGAGTCCGGCGTGCGGCCGCAGTCTCGCACGGTTAAAAAGTTATTGCTCAATGGCCGCGAAGAGTTTACCCGTCATGGTGAATAGCTCGTCCGCGATGAGGAGACGGATATCTTTCCATGTATGTTGTAGATCCAGCTTCGCTCGCGTCCCACGCATCGGCGTGTCGTTTCCCCACTTCAGTTTGAAGAGGTCGCTCGATGTGCCGAATACCATGTCAGCGGTGGTTGGTCCGATGTCGCCCATGAGGTTGATGACCGCTCGATGGGTGTAGGCGGTGACATTGATCCATCGTGCGACCCCGTGCTAGTGCGCGAACCACACGATGGCGACGACGGCGGCGCTCTTCCCGGTCCCAGGCGCCCCGATTTGTTTCATCCGCAGGGGGGGCACCGCGGATATATTTCCCCCCTTGTTCAACAAGTCAAACATGTATTGCGATCCGAGATGGAGGGTCAGGTGTTGCTTTTTTGCGACGTGAACCCCTTCTGCCGTTTCATTTTTGGCGGGCTTGTTCGGAAGCATATCCCATGTTGGGCGGCTCGAAGAAGTGGGTGCCAAGGCGCCCGCGGCTAGGGGCATGGCCGCGGCTCGACGCTGACAAAGGTGGTGGAGGCGCGGCCCGAGGCGTCGGCCTCATCCCCCCCGACGCCGGCTTTGTTGTCGGCTTCAGGTTCGTTCGTTCGCGGCACGGCGGCTACAGCCCTTAGCGTCATGTTTCTACCTCGTCTCGTGGTCCTTGAAATGCTCGGGCGTGGCGCGGACGGCTGAGATGTTTCGGGCCGCCTCATGCAAAGGTGATGGCTCATCATTGCGCAGCATCACTCGAACCTCTTCTGCGAGCTAAACTACCTAGTGAGTTCCCGGTGCGGTTGGGCACGGCCTCGGGGAGTTCCACGAGAGCCTCTAGGGTGGGATTGACTTTGTGTGCGTGTTCTTGGTGCGTTACTCCTGCGTCCCGGCTTCTGTCTCAACTTGCCGCATCTCGTCGCGCTGCACGGGCACCTCCGTTCGGGCCGTATTTTTGGTGCGGACGATGTCATTGTTGTTTTCGAGGAGGCGGTCGAACACCCGGCGGCGCTTGTCTGTCATTGCG
This sequence comes from Tetraselmis chui, assembly GCA_026401115.1. Classification (NCBI taxonomy): domain Eukaryota; kingdom Viridiplantae; phylum Chlorophyta; class Chlorodendrophyceae; order Chlorodendrales; family Chlorodendraceae; genus Tetraselmis; species Tetraselmis chui. Next base: position 37,842 of record JAPMLY010001890.1, on the reverse strand, counting down.
ACGCGCTCTCCGTCCCACGTGTCCATCCATGTCTCGCCGGCCTGCGGCAGGAACCGAGCGTCCGGTGGCGCGACTATCGGCCGATGGCAGTGCGGGGACGCGGGGGACGTGCGGCTCTCATCCGAGTGTTGGGCCGCCGGCGAAATCTTCCCGTACACGTTATCAAACGTGGTGATGCACATCATGGCGTACTCCTCATGTGCTTCCACGGAGCGCGAGTCGCCGGGGTCGAGCGGAGTAGTGGGGCACGCCACCAGCGTTCCGTAGGTTAGGGGAACTTGAGCGCGGGCTCGGCGAAAGATGACGTTTCGGCCGCTCCGGGTTGCCTCGGGTGGTAGGCGAAGCGCTCACGGCGCGTGCGTGTGCACGCGGAGCCGGTGGCCTCTTTCCGATTCTCGTAATATGCATAGACTCGTAAGAGCCGATGTGCATGTCAAGCACGTCTGTGACACGCCTTAGCAAGTAGTCCGAGCCCGGCGGCATGCGCAAGCACATACGATGGTTCGCGGCGGCGTCCACGTGCACTTCCTCCCACTCGGTGACATTGCCGTCCTGTCCGGGATCGACAAGGAAACGGACGATAGCGTAGAGGGAGTGAAAAGTTGTCTCGAAGGAGATGCGGTGCACGGGGTTGCGCAGGCATATGGTGGCGCAAAGGCTCGCCATCAATGTATGCTTATGCACGGCGGCGTTCACGAGGCGTGCCAATTTCTGCTGGGGGTGTCTTCGCCGATAGGGTCCTTCTTCATGATGCTCGCGAGTAGCATGAGGATGACGCGCGAGTTGGAGGCGGTGTCTATTTTACCTGCGGTATTGAAGGCGGAAACGGATTAGGGCGTACAGAAACAATAGTCAGAATGGGATGAATATGAGAATGCAGCGGTGCTACAATGCATTTATTTGAGCCGTTGCTTACTACCGTAGAAACTGTTGTAGCACGCGATGTTCCGCACGTCCTCGGTTATGGTCTCGAAGACCGGTGGCGTGTCTACCGTGGATATGCGCTCGTCTTTCGTTGGCGGGGCGTCGGCAGCCTCGTTTGCGCTGCATTTTCTTGTAAGAAATTATATAACATTTGTTTACAGATGTGAAGTGTCGATCATTGCGTTTATTTTTTTATCAATGTGAATATCATCCTTAATGTAAGATGGCTGAATTAAATGCGGAACCAAAAATAAATAGTGCTCAAGCGCCTCCCCATGCCTCTCGACCTGGCAATAATCCGTCATAGTTTTTACCCCCCGCTCGCATAATGCGCTCCCCCGCTCCTTTAACGTGCGTTTGTTGCTCCGCGTCGTTCCCAACCCTTCAACCGTTCTGCGCCCATCTAAATTCCCCTAGGACAACGTGCACTTTCGCGCCCGACAATTGCCAAGCAGTGGATGCCGATCGCCATCTTCTCGCGCCGTGCAATTTATGCGGACGATGCTTTCGAAGCGGTGGCCCTAGTAGACACCAACCTGTTTGTTTTCACCACAATACTACGCCCTCCCAACCTCCGGCATGCGGTGCTTCGCTTCCACGCGGTTGACCGTCTCCGGTGCATCCCAGGTCCTTGCCCCCGGCAGTCCAATGGTGCCTTGACTATGGGACCACTGGTGGGTAGAGCTCCAAAGCCTTCTTCGAGACCTACCCCCTTTCTTACCGATCTAGTACGTCCTCGAAGGGCGCCCCCCCTTCGGTGGTACGCCTCGTCAAGCCGGTCTTCGAGGACCTTGTCGACTGCGTTTAGTCTTTCCGAGGTAGGACCACCCAAGGGGGTTCCGCGGAAGCTGCTTGGGCGGCGTTGCTTCATTTTCGCGCTTAGTTTTGCGCCCCATAGCTGATTTCACTTCCGCGGGGCATCTGCCCCATGACCCGGTCGCTGATTATCGTGACAACCGCTTTACCCATATTGGTCGTCAAGAGATCTCCATACATTGTTTACCGCCGCTCGCGCTCACGCATCCCTTACAAATGGGCGGGAACCGCCACCTACCTCACTTCCGAGGGCCGATACCGACCCCATTTCCCCTTCGCAGCCCTTTCATGACGGCGTCTCGGCCAAGGTAACCCACCGGGCGGCTAGTCTAGCTGCGGCTGGAAAGTACCGCCGTGGAATGGAGGCCCTAGATTCCAACTCCGTTGAAAGTGGTTATGGGGTGCACGAGGAATTATCACGACTGCACCCACAAGACGATGACGACCTCGCGGACGTGTTGCCGGAACCCTTCTCCCTCCCTCGTATCAAATTCCATGCTTCGGAAGTTGATATTATGGAGGTCGTTGCTAGATGCCCTCGAAAGCATGTAGAACTGTGCAAATACGCTTAGTATGGAAGGTAACTAGAGTGTACTCATTTACTGTCAAAATCATCAAAAGGGATAGTCACAAAGACAACCATCTTGAGGCTTGGTGTCGGGACAAAAGAAGTGAAGAGTTGAAGGCTAGCGACAGCTCTGTAACGGTGCGCTAGACCAGTGACTAGTGTACATTTGTCCCTAGTCAGGGCATCTCTCAAATACATCTAGATTAGCTTACTGTAGATGTTTGTGACTAAATGCCAATAAGCATTGATTACAATACTCCCCCTGAAGATAGCTACGGGAGGAAGCGCTGCATTTGGTCCGATCCTCCCAAGATGGCACTTCGGTGTCTTGTGAGTGGATGTCTAGGCATGGGTTTGATGAAATTGTCGGCCACCATCCGGTCCGTAGGCAGGTACCGCAATTTGACAGTTCCTTGTTCCACGTGGTCTTTGAGAAAGTGCCACTTTTTGTCTTCTCACTGACCAATGCGTTCTGCGAGTATGCAATCGCACTATGGTTGTCTTCCCACATGGTGGTTGTTCCGTCGACGGGCTCGTCAAAGACCTCACCCATGAGTTGGCGGAGGTGTAACCCCTCCTTGGTGGCGTTAGCTGCTGAGTAATGCTCGGCTTCAAGCGTGGACAGCGCGACACATGTTTGTTGCTTAGATTTGTAGCTGACGGGACCTCTGCCTAGTGTAAAAAAATTACCGGACAATCACTTCCGTTGGAAATTGCCATGCGCCCTGTCCGCATCCGCGAAGCCTGTGAGTTGGAGGTTGTGGTCGGTAACCCCCAACGTCAAGCGCAGTTCCATTGTACCCTTCAGGTAGCGCACGACTTTCTTGAGAGCTTGCAGGTGAGCCGCCTATGTCGGATTGGCCTGAGCAGAGCCGCGAATGCTCAATGATGTAGAGACGTCCGGGCGCGTGCACACAACATCGTACTGCAAGCTGCCCAAAAGGCTCGGGTAGACGTCTTTTGCCACTCCTGTGAGAAGTGGGGAGTCTATGTGCGCAAGTCCGGAGAGGAGGCTGGGCTCCATCGGGAGGGACGACGGTTTGTAGTTAGACATTTTGTGCTTGAGCAAGATGTCCTTCACGTACTTCGACTGTTACATCGAAATAGTACGGACAGATCTGTCGCGGGTGATATGCATGCAAAGTAGTTGCGAGAGGTCACCAAGGTCTTTAATCTTAAATCTCGAACCGAGTGTGGCCTTGAAGGCTTGAATCCATGCTGTATCGTTGCACACAGTAGGAATGTCGTCGACATATAGCGCGATCATGGCAAAGATATCGCTAGTGCGGGAAGTGTAGATGAACGGCTGTGACATGCATTGCTTCACCAGTGATCGACCAGCCAGTCTCGCACGAGCGTGTTGAGCTCACGGGGGGGCTGTTTGACGCCGTATATGTCGTGCTTGAGGTTACGTACTTAGGCAAATCCGTATGTGAAGCCAAGGGGTTGCCAAATGTAGAAACCCTCTTTGATAGGGGCTTAGAGAAAGGCGGTATCAATGTCCAACAGGCAGAGTTCGAGGTTCATGGCTGCAGAAATGGCGAGAAATAATCGCAGGCCAGCCATTCTGAGGACGGGTGATAACGTCTATGTGTAGTCGAGTCTAGCGCGTTGGCTACAACCCTTCGCAACAAAACAAGCCTCGTAACGGGAAACATCCCCATCAAGGTCGGATTTGATTTTATAGATCCACATGTTGCTTACCACTTTACGATCCTCCGGGAGGTCAACGAGCTCCCACGTGCCGGTGGACATGAGGGAGTCATACTCTCGTTGCATGGCGACTTGCCATTCAGCGGACTGATCAGTGGAGAGAGCGGCACGGTACGACGCAGTCCCGGGCGGAGAGCACGGCAAAAGTAGTGCAAGCCAGTTGGTGCGGAGGGTTAGCAACTATGAGAGCCAAGTTTGGTTGTTCAACGATGTCTTCAATCGCCAGACCTTGCTTCGGGTCACAACATGCAGTGACATAGACCGGTGGGTTGGCCGACAGGTGGGCAACGTATTCGCCAAACCGGATAGGATGAGACCGAATGCGGGACGGGCGATCGTCGTCAGGCATGGTTGGCCCGTCGTCAATATCCGTTGGGTCCGTCGAAATGGCATGGGAGGGCGGAAACTGGGCGCTACCATCGTCAACATCCGTGTCGTCTGAGATCGGGGTGTCACTCTTAGGAGAGGGCTGAAAGCCGGGGAACGTCTCGTGGAACTTGACATGCACGGAGGTAGTAATGCGCAGTGTGACGGGGTTGTACACACGGTAGCATGGAGCGTCAGAGGGGTAACCAACTATGACAAGACGGAAGGCTTTTCATCGAGCTAGCGGCGCAGCTTGTCATGGACTTTTGCGAAGACTCCGCAACCGAAGACGCGGAACTCGGATGCGTCCGGCTCGCCTAGAGTGCGAAGGGTCTGAGGCACACCACCAGAAGGTCCAACCGCACGACTGAAAGTGTGATTGCGGAGGTATACGACTGTGCTAACCGCGCACGACCACATAGCGTTTGGGACTAACATTTTGTGCATCATGGCCGATGCGTTCTCCCAAACGGTACGCCAGGGACGCTCCGCCTTTCCGAGCATGTGGTGAGCGTGGTAGGGGGAAGAGAACTGAACTCCAACACCCAAGCGACCGCACATTTGACGTGTCGCTTCAAACACCGAATCAGAGTCCAATTTTGAGACAAGTGCAAACGCACCATAAAGAGAGTGAAACCGGGCGTGTAGATGCCGTACTTCGAGGAGTATGGACTCTAGCTCACTGCAATTGTCATCCTTCGACTCAAGAAATCTGACCCACATGAAATTGGTGTGGTGGTCAATGACGAGCAGGCAATAGCGCAATCCATGTGCGGAAGGCACATTCACTAGGCCCCACATGTCCGACGACTAATTCATGAGGGGGCGAGGTGGTTTCGCGTAGGTCAAAGTTTTGCGAGGTGATGCAATGGCCTTGTTCAAGAGACACGAGTCACATGAAACACTTTTTTACAAAACTAGGCAGAGCAGACGAAGTATCGACACCGTTATGATGTTGAGCGTGGAGGCTCTGCATGTTAAGATGTCCAAATCGTCTATGCCAGAGGACAAGATGGCACTGAGCGATCAGAGTGACCTCGTTGTCTAACAAAGCGTGTCTGTCTACGGAGGGCAGCCTCCCACGTGCTGTCGAGTGTTGAAGAAGGTAGAGGCAGTTCCTCGACGGCGTCAATACATCCATTATTGTGGGACCAACAACAGCTGTCGTGCACCATGTTTATGCGCATTCATCCTCCAGTGCGCACCCCCACCCCGACTCCAACTTGGGCGTGTATGCACCATGTCCACACAAAGCAAGTGCGCGCTGTGTGGTTGGCTGTTAGACGTCCTCGAGCTGCCAGCTTAGGTGGTGCTTAACGGAAGAAGTAGCATGAGAGTATTGGTGGGTTTTACGCCGAATACAAGGATTAATTAAGTACAAATTAAAAACTAGCAATAAGGGCGTTGCCTTCCAGGAGAGTGTCGTAGATCGCGGCTCGCCGAAAAAAGTGGTCGCGTGTGAGTGACTTGGAGTGAGGGCCCATAACATTTAGAACTATGCAAATACGTCGAGTATGGAAGGTAATTAGAGTCTACTCAGTTAAAGTCACAGTCACACAAAGGGAGAGTCAAAAAGACATCTTGTCTTAGGCTTGGTGTCGGGACAAAGGAAGTGAAGAGCTGAAGGCTAGCGACAGCTCTATAACGGCACACTAGACCAGTGACTAGTGTATAGTTGTGCATGGTCAGGGCATGTACTAAATACATCTAGACTAGCTTACAATAACTGTCTGTAACTAATAACCATGAAGTATTGATTACAACAAAGTCCAGTCCTCATGTCGATGGTTTGACGTTTGAAACTCTTCGCGCGTTGGGTTCCCCTTGCAGTCTCACCGGTTAAGCCGAAGCCATTGTGAATGCATAGGCTCTACCAAGCGTTGCGTCATTACTCGCATGCGCCACACTTATATCCCGCTAGACAAGCTTGATCCCGAACAACGACGCGCGCATGAGCAAGAACTTCGCGACCAAAAGGGGACGTTGCGCCCGATGGTAATTGGCTCCGTTTTAGGTCGTTTCGCGAATCGCGCGCTTCTCGCCGTAATTGGTGAGTCGTGGCTCAATGGTTGGCTCCTCGGCACCAATTTGGGGTCGGCGTCCGCGGTGGATTTGATATTGTACAATTTATGGTTCGAGCCACGCTTGATGCCTCACCGGATTGGACGGACATGTAAGGCGACGCATATAACGCGTTCAACGAGTTCTTGCGGCGTCCCCTGTTTGATGAATTGTCTACAAATCCCACGCTTCGACCGTTTCTCTGCGTCGCTACTATGTTGTATTGCCGTCCATCTACCTTGTACGTTTATGACTCATCAAATGCTTACGGCCCGGCTATGGGTATCCCGAGTACCCGTGGAGTCCATCAAAGTTGCGTTCTCGGGGCCATGTTCTTCGCAATAGTTGCCTCCCATGTATACAAACAGTTGGCTGCGATTGTCCCGAGCGAATCCGCTGTCTGCGATTATTCTGACAATGGTTTTTTCCTGGGACCCCTTGCGCCTCTAGTGGCTATTGGCGACGCTATGCCGGAGGCGTATGGTAGCGCCGGCCTCACATTAACTATCCGCAAAAACTGTGTGTATTCCCATTTGGGTGCCGGTGACGCTTTCGATAACTAAGCCAACGTCCACATAGTGCGGAGAGTAAATGTCTCCACGGAAGGGGCGAAATTATTGGGGGGGCCAATGGGTACATCCGATTTTGCTCGAGACGTGTCCGAAACGGCCTTAAGCAAGTATGAGGCCTATGGCGAACGTCTAAGGGGTCTAGCGGCTCACCGGTGCTCACATACTGCGCTTCTTATCCATCAACATTGCAGCTCCCGCTTTGGACATTTTGCCCGTCAAGTCCCCCGCGATCTTGGCATGGGCGAGGGCTACGGTGACACCGTCGCGACTTTCCTGGAAAGCGCTGACAATGCCACCCTAGATGTTGCGGCTTCGATATTGGGCCTTCCCGCAGCTAGCCTACCCCCCACTCGATCTGAGATGTCTCTTCTAATACGTTTCGGAGGCATGGGGTTGGGGGACTTGGTTGCCTTGGTGGATGCGGCCCATGTCGGAGCGGCCGGTTTGGGGGTGGGCTATGTTATCCGTTTCCAGAAAGCGCAAGATGCTCGCGTGCGCGAGGAGTCCCACGACGAAGTTCCGATTGAGCCGACCATGTATGGACGGTTAGCGACTGCTATGACTATAGGGGTGTCCCGAAGGCATGGTACACCGGACGGAGACGACGGCGACAACGAACCCATGTGGTCGTTAGAACTCGCTTCGCTGTGGGCGCGCTTAAGTGCTGCGTGCGGTTCTCAAGCTCTCGCCGAGTCCGAACCCTTGATAAGCACACCATTAGCGATGCTTCCCCCTATTGAACGCGGTGCATGGTTTGAGAAAGGGAGCAAGATAGTAGTGTGGTTACAGTGACCACCATCATGACAAATGTGCTGATGATGGTGACTAATCGAGTGGAGCAAGAGCGCGAGGCGCTCGTTGTAAGGAGAGGAGGGTAACTGATGGTAGTCTAAACGGAAGTGGTAACTAGTCTAATGGTTGTATTATGAACTAGGTACATCATTGAGATATGTGAAGCTGGTAAGTGCTTTGGAGTTACTTACAACACCCCACTGAAGATAGGTAAGGGATGTGTCGGTGCATGGGTTGAGTGGCGCCCATCATGACGGCTGTGTGTTTGGAGAGGGCCGGACTATGCAATGGTTTGGTGTGGATGTCCGCCACCACCTATGATGTTGACAAGTACATGAGAGGGATTGTTCCATGTGCGACGTGGTCTTTGACGAAGCAGTATTTAAGATCGATGTGCTTGGTTTTTCGCTGACAAGTGCGTTTTGAGAGTACGCAATGGTGCTCTAGTTGTCTTCCGAGATGGTGGCTAAGTCGTGGACATGGACACCTTGAATCTCGCCGATGTGGATGGCTTCGCGTGTGGCGTCATCTGCCGAATAGTGCTCGGCCTCGCAAGTATACTGAGCCACGCATGTTTCTTGTCTTATCCGGTAGCTAATGCCTCCGGTGCCAAGAGTAAAAACATAGCCCGAGCGCGACTTACGTTGTTTCGAGTCATTGCCCTTGTATGGATATGCATAGCCGGATAGTTGCACGGAGTGGTCGGGAAGCCCCCCCCCCCCCCCCCCCCCCCCCCCCAACGTCATGCGCATGTGCAAGGTGACTTTAAGACAGCGGAGAACTTTCTTGAGGGCATGCCGGTGGAGTTCTGAGAGATCGGGATGGGCAAAGCCAAGAATGTTGAGTAATGTGGAGGTGTCCGGGCGAGAGCAGACGGCGGCGTGTTGGAGGCTGGGGTAGACATCATGGGCATGGCCTACGAGAGGGACGAGTGCGGTCTGGCCAAGAGTGACAAGGAAGCTAAGGTCCATGGGGCATGGCGGACGGTGAACAGTCCGTCAAGCCATGTTTGTCTAGGCCATCAGCGTGGTATTAGGTTCGGTTGATGGAGATCGTACTAGCGGTGCGGTCACGGGTGATGTGCATGCCCATGATGTGTTCGAGGTCGCAAAGGTCCTTAGTTTTGAAGCGCGTACCCATGGTAGACTTGAAATGTGACACATAGGCGTTGTTGTTGCACGCGAGGGAATGGTTGTCGACATAGACGCAAATCATGGCAAAGACACCATCTGCGCGGAAGATTTAGATGCACGGGTCAGACTTGCTTTGTGTCCACCCCTGGATAAGCAGTCAGTCACGGAGGAGTTCGTTAAACTCACGGGGGGGTTGCTTAAGACCATAGAGACAACGTTGTAGATGGTCGACCTTGGTAGTTCCGTCCGAGAAACCAAGGGTTTGTTTGGCGTCGACATCCTCCTTGATGGGGGCATATAGGAGTGCCGTGTTGATGTCCAGTTGGAAGAGGTCAAGGTCCTTGGCCACCGAGATGGCGAGAAAGATGCGGAGACTTGTCATGCGGATGACATGAGAGAAGTTTCTCTGTAGTCAACACCCTCGTTTTTGGCCGTAGCCCTTGGCAACGAAACGGGTTTAAAGCGGGAGACGTGCCCAAAGTGGTTTGTCTTGACCTTGTAGATACACATGCTATTCACGACGCGACGACCATGTGGGAGGTTGACGAGATACAATGTGTCGTTGGATTGCAGTGAGTAGAGCTAATGTTGTATGGCTTCATGGCATTAGGGGGCGTGTGGGCTGCGACATGCGTCCGCAAAGGTGGTCGGTTCATGACAGTCCTTAGCGGACAAGAAAGCCATGGGTGTGAATGGCGGGCCAGAGGGGTGATGTGTGGATAGGGATGGACGGGTATCCAATGGAAAGAGTGGGACCACATCCTCATGCGAAGGGACGACACCGTCGTCGTAGGTCGCCTGAATGGAATGGAGGGCGGATAGGCGAGGGCAACGACGTAGTATGTCAAGTGAGTTGGTGGACGGCGAGCGCGAGAGGGACGCGCGATGTCCGGTGCTAGAAGGGGAAATAAATGTCGCAGGACAAAGGTGAGGGATCCCCTTGTGGTGCATCGAAAAGAGGAGAGGGCGTGTCGTGGGACGAGCGGTACCCCGGGACACTCTCCGGGAAGACAACGTGCACATAAGTGGTGATGCGGCGTGTCGTGGGTTGTAGATCCGATAACCAAGAGAGTTGGGCAGATAGCCAACGAAAACGTCACGGAATGATTTAGGATCCAGCTTACGACGCTGGTTGTGAGGGATTTTGGCAAAATCAGCGCAGCCGAATACCCGGAACGTCGTGGCGTCTGGGGTGGCACATGTGAATAGGGTGAGGAGGACGCCCCCAACCGGGGCGACCGCTCCGCTGAATGTGCGATTGCGCAGAAACACGGCACCGTTGAGAGCACATGACCACGTGGTGGAGTGCATCATTTCAGATGCACAGTCGCTAAGCGTACGCTAGGGCCGTTTTGCTTTACCGAGCATGTGAGAACTGTGTGCCGACGCCAAGGTGTGCGCACATGCGCTATGTGTCATCGGATTCGAACAAAGTGCCACAGTCGAATTTGATGGTGGGGCAAAGTGGAGGGAGCTAGATGTTTAGCGTGGACGTGTTTGATCTCCAATAGAATGGCCTCATCAAGGGAAGAGCAAGTTTCGTCCTTGGATTTGAGGAAACGCACCCACACGAAGTGTGTGTGGTGGCCAATGACGAGCGGACAATAGCGAAGGCCATGCGGGGAAGGGACATTGATAGGTCCCCAAATGTCGCATGACAATTGCAGGGGGAAGAGTGGTTTCGTGCAAGGGTCTTTGTTGCGGAGAGCGGCGTGAGCTTTGTGCAAGAGGCATGAGGCACACGAAAGGTTATTTACAAGGGGCCCCATGGCAAGAACAGAGGCTGCGCCATTGGAGTGCTGCGATTGTAATCCATGTATGTGAAGGTGCCCTAGGCGCATGTACCATAGTGCTGCGTCACAAGGAATGAGCATGGCAGACGAGGGAGGTGTGGGTGGGGAACGGGGGGGAGATGAAGGAGGGTGTAGAGACCGTCCCCGCTGGGCTTCTAGACTCCCATGTATGTCGGAACAATGAGTGTGCCAATCTAGTGCCCGTAGGGCGGAATTTTTTTCACAGTTGCAGTGTTGCTGCAGTTAGCTGACACTAAGTAAGCGGCTGATGTCACGCGAGGAGTGTGAAATAGGGTCGGGAGTGTAAAGGGCAAAGATGTCGCGAAAAGTGGTACGTGCGAACGGTAACGGGATGCGAATGCGAACCGAGCCTTGAATAACAACATCAACACCCCCAACCGTGGACATATATTTAGGGGGGGAAAGGGTCACAAAGTCGGTGCGATGAGCCGTGAGGTTAATAGGGCATGCCGAGTCAACGACCTAGCAGGTGGACGACGGGTACGTGGCTGGGTGAGGAGTGCGGATGAGGGCAACATGGAAGAAGGGGAAACGGACCAAATAGTCGGGTAAAAGTCGTGGACCTACTCGACGTCGTCTCGCTGAGATGGGATGTCTAGGGGGGTCGGCATCAGTGCCATCAGTGATGTCACTGAGGTGAGTAATGGCTGTTTTATAGCGGTTGAAGTAGTTGTGGAGAACGGAAATTTTATGACGGTGCCACTTAGTGAGTTCTGCATCAGTGGCCTTCACCGTAACATCAGATGCACCGAACGATGAACTGCTTGAGGGGATGATCGGGGGTAAGGGGTGGCTTTCCACTACCAACAGTCGGAGAACGGCGGCGATGGGGCTGAGAACCAGCCCAAAAGGCTGAGACCGGAGGCGCTGAACTGTCCGTGACCGCCGCAGGTGTGTCCAAGTGGTCGGCTTGGCGCAGAATTTGCTGCGACACCTCAGAGGCGGAAAGGGACAAAGTGATATCGAATACATTAGCAATGCATGGTTTCGCGTGTCCATAGGGGCCCTCTTGAGACGTTCCAACCGTCATGAAGATGCTGAGAAAATGCTCGGACATGACGACATGGCCGTCAACCGTGAGGCAAGACTCGTTCAGTTCATCAAACGCCTTCCGCATGTTGCGAACAAAGTCCGAGAGGGACTCGTCCGCGCGTTGAACGCGTATGAGCTGACGGGCCATGCGCATGGTATGCGCGATGCTCTAGGAGTCCAAGCGGTCACAAAGGGAGTGCCAAGACGCGGCACCACGATCAAGTTGGGAGACGCTGGCCATGTCAAGGGCCTGGCGGGCGCGGCGGTTATCGCCAGCACACTAAAGCAACACGGTTTGAATGATGTGTGATTTTGTGTGGATGACAACACATGATTGGTGCATGACTAGTTGGGGAATGAGTGTCGGCAGTTTCATGCGCACAAAGTTCAGGAAAGCTGCATTCCAACGCTTGAACTGCTTGGCTAGCTGCATGACCGGCAGGTCGAGCTTGTCGTGGCGCAGATTGGCGTCGAGGTCGAGTCCTTCACACTCGAGTTGAGTGGTCATGACCAAGTCTGGGTCGACAGTGGGGCGTCGTGGCTTGACATGGACCGGGGGGGGGGGGGAACATGACTAGTGCGTGAGTTTGTCTTGGACCATGGGTGACGCATGTCGTCAGTAGGTGGAGGTGGGGCAGGGGCAAGGGCAAGGGCATGGGCATGACTAGGGGGCATGGGCATGAGAAGGGGGCAGTGCCTCAAGGGAGGCGTGACGGTTGTGGAACACAGACAAGTGTTCCATAATCGTGCCGAATGGCCTGCGTCGTGGTTGTGCCTCATGCCGTCTCCGACTGAGCATGACTGGGGGAGGGAGACATGTCGACGCTACGACCACGGCCGCTGCGACCACCGCGCGGAGGCGGGGAGGCGCCCTTTTCTGGAGCCATGGGTGTACCGGGACAATGGAGAAATTCACTAACGGGATGTGCCGAACAATGGGTTTTGTGAAACGGCTTGGTGCCCGCCGACCCCTCGGCATGATGCCCCGGGGTGTCTCAAACGCCCTTGCCGTAAACTCCACGTAAAATGGGGCACAATGTACCGTCGAGGG
>JAPMLY010001890.1:0-20000 GCA_026401115.1 Tetraselmis chui | reverse complement strand
CTGATGGCGGTTTTTTTTTTGCTCCTGGCGGCTTGCTGCCGAAGCTGCTGCTCGAGCAGATGCACCATATATGCTTTGCTTGACACGCCTTCAGTTCCGTCGGTCCATGACTACTATCCCTTCGCTTTGGAGGTGTCGTAGATTGGTACATATGTGGTATGTGGCCACATATGTCAACTATGCTTTTTCGGTGAGCCGGTAAAGCGCACGCCTAACACGTGAAAGGTCGCGGGTTCGATGCCCGGTATGACGATCATTGTATGTAGGCGTGTCACGGTCCGAGAAGAACCCCCACCTTCCACACAGAATTGGGGCCGGTTGGCGCATATCGCGGCGGAGTTGGTTAATCGCTTGGCTATTTTGGTGGTAGTTCGTCGCTTCCTTGGCATGGGTGTTGATGACTCTCGTTCTTTCCGCTCTTAGGCCCTTGTCAGATATTACTTGAGTTGAGTTTGCCTGTACCGGGAACTCAAGTGTACGGGAGCCGCTGAAATGAAGTCAAGTGTACCGCGCTATTTCGTTGTCGGATAATAAGTTGACTTTGGTCCCTTTTTTTCAATTTTTTTGAAATCGTGGCCCTTCCAAAGAACTCCATCGCGCACATGCACCTGTATCACTCACTGCTACCCATCCCCGCTCACCCTCGTCTACCATACTCGCTACGGCGTCGTTTTCGTTGATATTCCTAGGAAGTGCTTCTAATACCATCATTTTTCTGTAGACGGGATAGCGGGGTGGTCGGAGAGCTCTCGGGGTGGTCGGATTCTCGGGGTGGTCGGAGAGCGCGCGACGTGGGACGCTCTACGGTTTAACTCGTTAACCGTCCGTGACCTCGGCCGCGACTTCCGGACAGCAAATTCTCCGTAAGTTGTGAAGGTGTGTCCGCCTTGTGACCTCTTCACTAGTTCACTGAATGACGGCGCCGGATGTAAGAGGTAGGAAACAACTGGCAATCTGTGGGACAACGTATTGCGCACTTCTATGTTTTAAGACTTTGATAGCTACGACAAAGCTTTACGGTTGGAATTTTCATACATGGCTTGAGGCTGAGCGAGTACAAACAGTTACGATATTAAGGCGCGGACGTGGCGTGCATGTTTGTGCTCCAATAATATGCCAACCATATTGATGCAATTTATGGGTGCATCGGCGAAGTGGAAGGCGGGGGGGTGCGTGGACTGTGCCCGAGCAACATAAGGAGAGTGCGGGAAGGGGCACCTTGTGCCTCGCTCAACATGATGCCCCTAGATAGGATTATCAACAATATTAAAATGTAACAATGGAACACATGTAACTTGTTTTTTCGCTTTCATATGTCACTAGCCTTGCATGTATCATGCACCTTTCTGACGTTGATATTGTGTGGTAGCTGATATTGCTTGCATGTTTTTTGCTGTAGATGCTAATGCTATTGCCATTAGCTGTTGTTGTTACCATAGCATGCACGCAAATCAAATACATAGCTTTTGTTCCGGAGATTATTAGATATGCTCTTTCTCATTCTCTCTATTTTTCTCTGTTCTCCCGCTTCATGACATTCACCACCCGCAGCACCACTCATGATTTCAATCTAGCTGTTCTTTCGGTTTTCTTTTGCTTTCACATTCTTCCCTTTCTTCACATTCTTTCCCCCCTCCATTCTTTCCTTGTAATCATCTACTCCCACCCCCTCCCTATCTCCTCCACACTATCACGGATTGATAATATGGTTGGTGGTCAATTCTCTTGATCTGACACGCTGTTGATCTAATTTCTTATAGTTACTGCCAAAGTGGGTATATGTGGGGGGGGGGGGGCGTGTTTGTATGTGTGTGTGTGTGTGTGTGTGTGTGTGTGTGTGTGTGATGTCACCGGTTGCTGCTGTTAGATGATGGTGATGTATAGTTATTGTTAACGTGTGTGTGTGTGTGTGTGTTGGTGTGTGTGTGTTGTGTATGTGTGTGTGTGTGTGTGTGTGTGTGTGTGTGTGTGTGTGTGTGTGTGTGATGTCACAGGTTGCTACTGTCAGTCAATGGTGATATATAGTTGTGGTTAACGTGTGTCTGTGCGCGCGCGCGTGTGTGTGTGTGTGTGTGTGCTGTGTGTCTGTGTGTGTGCTGTATGTGTGCGTGTTTTTGAGGTTGCTAGTCCTCATGCTTTTGCTGTTGCTGCTTTAACTGCTGCTAAAAAATTGATGCCGCTGTTGCTGCTGCCGTTGTTGATGTGGTGGCGCCTGGTGGTAGTGGGAATAATGGTAGCTGCTAGTGATATTTGTAGTAGTGTTTCTACAGTAAGTATATGGTTATTGTGTCTGGAGCTGTCGGGCTTCCGTCCTGAAAGCACTTGCTTCCTGACTGTGCACATGGATGTGTCATCAACTTTCGAGATAGTGGTCGACTTCAAATTCCGAAAAGTGAGAATGGTTACAACTGATGCAACGTGTGGCAACGATGCCAGCCTTTTTCTGGCCCGGCGTACGGCTCCGACATCGCTTGCATGTCTTTCGGATACAAGGCAAACATTAAGCTATGCAACTTCGAGCTTCTATAATGGTCTGAAATTGCAGTTCGGGAGCTTTTGTTAGGTTTCTTAAGCTGCGGGGTGTGAGTGTGTGTGTGTGTGTGTGGGGGGGGGGGGGGGGGGTAGCGGATTTAGTTGCGCTAGGTATGTAAGACAAAACTCGGCAAAATAGCGCATCCGGATCCGCGCCCCCGCGCCTTCGCACTGCGCCCCCCCGCTTACAACCGACGCTCTCGCAGCCACAACAAGCTCCCGCGCTCCCGTGCTCCCACTTCCTCACTGCTTTTTAGACTTAAAAGCCTTCGATATTAATGTTTGGCATGATACGTCGTCCAATGATACGTCATCCACCTCCGCAAGATACTCCTCGACCGCCCAAGCTTGGCGATCGAGTGTTTGCGACTCCACCTGCCGCTCCGTTGCAGCTAAGCAAGCGTCGAGCACTGCCAGTCACTCCCCGACCTTCCACTGCGGGACAGTATTTTTCCCCGCCTCGTTGGTTTTCGGAGGCTTGGAGGCCTTGGCGGGCGGAAGCTTCTTGCCGGCCTTCGTCTTGACGGCACACTGTTGGACGCCGCTTGTGTCGCCGACTTGGGGGAGATCTCCGCCAACGTCTTCGTCCTCACCCCCCTCCGACGCTCCACCGGACACGTCAACGACGTCGTTGAATAGGAGTTGGGTCCGAGGGCCTACGCCCGAGGAGGGCGTCTGGCCCGGGGAGGCCGCCAGTGGAGGCCCGGCGGGAGTGGCGGGCGGCGCCTTATCGCTAGCCCCGCCATCGCCAACATCAGCACGCAAGACTGCGTCTCCTCCTGGTTGGCTGCCGGGGCTAGGGTCCGCAGCCCTTCCCTCCATAGCGCGGGAGAGGTGGCAGCCACGAGAGATGGCCCGCCGTGGTGTTTATTTGGCGGGGCCAGCGGCGAGGGCGATGGCGTGCACGAAATGTGCCCGCATTTTTCTTGGCGCGGATTCCGGGGCCGAACTCATGTTTGCGGAGGCCACTTGAGTTCGGGCCTCAAACTCAAGTGCCGACCTCGAAAAACCGGCCACATGAGTTCAAAACGTCATTCTGAAATCAACTCAAGCTATTTACGACATTCGATTTGCGCACTTTACTTGAGTTCGGTACAGTTTTATCGCGGAATAACTCAAGTCAAGTAATATCTGACATCAGCCTTACAATTAAGTCCGGATGCAACATGTCGTTCGTCGAACTACTTATGTTCCTTTTCGGAGTTTTTTGGGGATGTGCGGCCAGAGTTTATGCGCAACGTCTTTATGCTGCTCTTCATGGTATTTTGGGCTCCTATCTCCGCGATGCTTTGCATGAGGGCAGTGCTGATGCTGTGGCATGCCTTCTTGTTCCCCGGGCTTAGGTTTTTTCCTCTTTTCTTCTTTATTTTGCTTGGTGGCTTATGCTTCTTTTTCTTGTAAGCATCTTTCTTGTTGCACCAAATCCGTACAATAACCAGATACGGGTACAAGCCTCAACATACGGGTGCAAGCCTACTTGGTCTGTTAATGATGATGAGCAGTCATCTAGGTACCTGTACCGGTACCGGTGCCGTACCGCTCATACGGGTACCTGGGAGCTGCGCCCGCTCGGCCGACCGCTGGGCGCGCGGTCCGGCGGTGGTCCTCGTCAGATTCATCAAAATTGTCATCGTCAGCTACGCGCGGGCCGAAGCGCTGATGATGATTTGCCAGCGACATAACGTGCAGCGCGCCGGCGGTGTGTTTTCGATCGTAACGCGGAAGATCATAGATTAGAAGAATAGCGGTTGCTGATAAGTTGTAGCAGAGGTGGGGGACTAAGTGTCCAGCACGGGAATGACGCGGCTCGGGGAACTGCGTTGTACCCGTACCTCCCTGAGCATGCCTGCCGCAGATAGGCAGTTCGTCAGTGCAGCTGCAGCGCCTCATTATTGGCGCCGCCGTTTGCGGGCTAGTCGGGCCAGCGATGGCTCCCGGAAGGCGTGGTTGCTCAAGCAGGCAGGCCGTCCCGAAGCTCTACCGACTAAGCGCGACTCCAGTGCGCGCGGGCAAATCGCGGGTGACGAGGAGTCACTACTGCCGCTGCGCGACAAGAGTGGGTTGGGTGTCAGTAACGGGTGCGGCCAACTTCATTGACTTTTCATTATTGTCCTTTGCTATTAGTACTTATTCCGCACTGTCGACCCACGGATAAGCAGCACCACGCCCACGCCACGTTGGGATTGATACGCCTGTTGATGAAATCCTATTGCTTTATCTCAAAAGCCCGCTTGCGCTTTGATGGGGGTGGTTGGTTGTTTCTACCTAGACTGACGAATTGCCATACCCCTCTCCCGTTTTACACCAATTCGACACTCACACGAAATAGCGCGAGCAGCGACTTCAAGCTGCGGGTTCTGAGGCAGCTTGTGAGGCTCGACCGCGAAACTCAATGGAAGCTAGAGGACACCTCCCTACTAACAAAACAGGGCGACGCTGTCGGAAGCGAAGACGGTGGCGATGGGGCGCCTTCCGGCAGCAGTCCGGAAAGCGGTGGAAAGTCGCATATATGGGCGTTGGGCATCCTCTGCTTTTGCTACCTTCACCACTCAACGGCTGGCTTCGCTCTCCCCTCTTTCCTACCCAACATTAGTCGCGATTTACACCTGGCAGACACGCAGTCATCCTTTCTGTCAGTGGGCTACACGGTAGGTGCCCCCACCGGTCAACGTAGCTCCTCCCTTTCTAATCCATTTTTCGTCATTTCTTTCGCAGCTCATTACCATCCGCTGCATCCAGAGGGAACGCATGAGAGTGGGGTCGTGTGTTACCTCCCACAGTCATCTCGACCGTCAGCGCTGCCCTCTCAATTGACTGTGATGCCGTTCGGCCATCCCATGTAGGCGCTGTATGCGGTGGCGCTCATCCCCGCAGGTTTGCTGGCAGACAAAACAAATCGGATCAATTTTCTTGCTGTGGCAGTTGTCCTCTGGAGTGGGCTTACCATGGCCACCTCTAAATGTCACGGATTTGAGGTATGAAGGGCACATGCAACCCGCAGCTGACCCATTCCTCTCTCCCTCCTTGCATGAAGCTTAATCCAATTGACATAACCGCGTTTTTATTCTCCGTCGTTTAGTCATCATTAATATGGCAGCCCTTAACAGCTCCATTGCTCTGACATTTCGTGTCTGTTTGTTTCCCCAGGACCTGCTCCTCCTGCGCGTTGGGTTTGCCGTGGCGCAGGCAGCTCAAAATCCAGTGAGTGCCTTTTTGTGCGTTCATGCGCCTCGCTCTCCCATTTCCCACAACTGCATGTCACTTCAGCAGAGACCCCTCTCATCCCTGCAGGTGTGCTTCAGCCTAATCCCAGAGTTATTTCCACGCCACCGAAGCGTTGCTATGGCATTGTATAACAGCGCAATCTATTTGGGGCGTGCTCTGTCATTCGCTGCGCTCTTTGCCCTCGCTGGCTCTGAGGCCTCTGATGCAATTGGCGTCACTCTGGTATTTATTCAAGCCGCCCCTCGCTACTTCCTTTCGAACCTACCTTACGTATCAGCGGCAGCGCAAGCCATGCATGCATATGTGTGTGTGTGTGTGTGTGTGTGTGTGTGTGTGTGTGTGTGTGTGTGTGTGTGTGTGTGTGTGTGTGTGTTATGTTGAGTCGCCATGTTACTTCCCAGGTACCCGTCAATGACTTTGACCCCTCCCAATGGTCCCTTCTCTACACCAATGGAGACATGGCGGCAGTGACGCCTGTCTTCAACTACAACTTCGACATCGACTACGGCCTCATTGCTCAGCCCGAGCAGTGGCGGTCCGCTCTCTTCTTCATTGGCCCTCCTGGCCTCTTTCTCGCATGGCTTCTGCTCATTACAGTGGAAGAGCCGCGCTACCCAAACAAGATGGGCTTGCTGGCGTCCTCCAGATTCTTCTGGCCTTCAACACTGCAGACTGGCTCGGGGGAAGCTATGGACCCGACAGCCAGAGCCCCCACGGTGCCGGAGGTGCTCGTCCCCAGCACAAGTAAGTCGGCTATGTTTTCACAATTTAGTACGACTTGTTTGCCAATAGCGTTTACGACTTTTCTGTCCAGCGCCACCCATCCGTATCTCGAACCAGCCACAGCACTTGTCCGTTGCTGTTTGATCTCAGCACTCATTCAGATGCCTACTTGCTGTGCCCGTGCTCTCCAGACGCCGTGAAAGGAACAGTGGACGGAGGTGTCGGTGTGAAGACGAGAGTAGACGGCGGGGCATCTACGTCTTCAAGGAACCAAATCATAGATCTGCTAACGAACCGGTGCGATGCGTTGCCCGTGGCGCTCTGGGTGCTATCGACAGTAGTCTGCTGGCGCGCGCGCGCGTGTGCGTGTGTGTGTGTGTGTGTGTGTGTGTGCGTGTGTGAGTGCGCGCGATGTGTGTGTGTGTGTGTGTGTGTGTGTATGATGTCATTGACGAATTAAATTGCGAAGCTGTGCGTTTCGGACGCAGGTCGTTTCTCGCAGTCACTGCGTCTGCCACTGTCAATGACCTTGCAAGCTGGTCACTGGTTGCTTGGCAGGTGTGTTTATGTGTCTCTGTATTTGTGTGTGTGTTTGTGTGTGTGTGTGTGTGTGTGTGTGTGTGTGTGTGTGTGTGTGTGCTTGTCTGTGAATGTGTGGTTCATCTCACATTGAAGGTTATCAAAATTTTGCGATATCTCGATGCCTGCCTGCTCCTCATAATAGGTTTGTGGTTGATATATAACAACATGATACTGAATCGTAGTGCTGTATCTCTCCATAGCTAAAGGAGGCGCTGCTTGTCTGCCTGTGTTCTGATTCATTATATTCCGCTGTGCACTTTCCCAGGCCGCATTTTACGAGCGTGTGCATGACATCGGACCCGAAGTGTACGCGCCTCTGCTTGCGTGTGCGATACCCATCGGTGGCATATGTGGCGGAGTGGGCGGCGCCCTGATTGCTGACAAGTTGGGGAGTGGGGGGCGCGCGTGGCTGACGAGCGCGGGCAACTTGGCTGCGGCGCCCATGCTCGCGGCGAGCCTCCTCACGGATGATTACCACGCATCATTTGTGTACCTCACTGCTGGCTTTGCGCTCAGTGAGGCATGGCGCGCACCCAGCGCTGTCCTGGTGCGTGGTTTCTAAATACACCACAACACCTCATTTCTTCGCAATGCACTTCCCACAAGCTTTTGCCCCGCATCCATCTGCCCATTCTGTGCTCCAGGTCTGAAATTGGTTGCACTGTATGTGACTCTGCATGCACGTGTGCATTTGTGTTTGTTTGTCTATGCGTGCATGTTTCTCTGCGTGTTGTGTTTAAATATGCGTGTGTGTTTGTGTTAATGCCATCTGCGCTCGCGCGTGTGTGTTTTATGAATATGCTATTCTTTCTCTCAATATGCACACGGTTCTGTGCTTTAGTTGTCTTTCTTGTGTGCTGCTTATTTTCTTTCGTCTCGTGTTTCAGGTGCGAGAGATCGCCGCGGACTCCCTTGGTGCCACCGCGAGCGCCATCCACCTGTGCATTCGGAATTTGCTGGGAGGCCTGGGCCCTCTCGCCGTGGCGCTTTTGTCGTCCAAGCTGGACAGCCTGCAGCAAGCGATGCTCTTCATCCCGGCGTGCTATGCCACTTCGGGCGCGATGTTTTTACTTACCGAGCTGGTGACAATAAATGAAAACGCCACGGAAGCGGTAGCAGAGGACAGCCGTAGCAAATCCGAGTAGTGCAATTTTCCGCAATTATGAGTTTTAGTGTAAGGTAGGTTCCTGCTCTCCGAGTCGTGTAAGGCATTTATTGAGTCGTGCTTAATAATACTGGGTGCGGTGGTGCTGGGTGTATTGTGCACACATAGATCTTGGAAAATAATCTTGATGAAATAAGTATACATTCTAGGTGCGCCGGAAACCAAACCTCGGAGGATTGAAATTTGTTCTGAATAATTGCACTTGCACTTTGCTTGGCACGCCTTCGATTCAGTCCGTCCATGACTAATACCCCTTCGCTCTGGAGGATGGGGGCCTATGGCGGCTGAGTTTGTTGATCGCCTGGCTATTTTGGTGGCATATCGTCGCTTCCCTAACATGGGTGCTGCAGACTCTCGTTCATTGCGTTTTGACGATTACGTCCGCATGCAACATTTCGTGCGTCGATCTGCTTATGTTCCCTTTCGACGTGTTTTTGGGGATTTGCGGCGAGATTTCATGCAACGTCTTTCTATTGTTGTTCATGGCACTTTGGGTTCCTATCTCCGCGACGCTTTGCACGATTCAATGCTCATAGCGTGGCATGCCTTCATATTCCTCGGGCTTAGGCCTGTGGGGCTTTTCCCTATTTGCTTCTTTTTTAACTGGTGTTTCTCACTACCTCTCTTGTTTAACGTAACATATTTGAATAATTCTACAGCATTATTAGAAACCTTTTCATTAATGATATTACTAATAATGGTATCCATGGAGTAGTTGCTGCGGAGTCATCACGGCCAAATGAAAGCCTTTGATGCTTGTGTTTGATATGAACTTGTCATGGACAATGGGAGTTGGTGTCGCTGGTGAATGTGAGTAGGTAACAAACGCACGGGTATGATAAACTTAAAACCCCAATGGAATTGTTGGAGGTCCACAACACGAGCACAGTTCAGCCGCCGTCACATGTTGCGAATCACCCCTTCCATATTTTTTTATTCCGCCCTTGCGTCATCACCCCCTCTGGCCATTATGATTTGATGCACTATTTTAATAGGTCACCCCCCCCTCGGTTTTGACCCCTTGCCCCCTACAAGAATGTTTATTAAATCATTCTGGTACTTCAGAACATAGCACCATGTCATTATGTTTTATGCCCGCTAGCACAGTTTCTTTTCAAAAAAATTATTGCAAGATTTTCATTGCGTAGCACGTATGCTAGTGCACTTGTGGACTCGGGGGCATGGGGAGGGGGGAATTGTGTAGTACTTTAATCATGATGTTAAGGAGACAAAATGTCAACTTTGATCAAAATGTCGGTTCTACTATGGCTGTCAACCCCTCTTCCCCTACCAAGGGCGTTGATTTGGGTAATGGATCACCTGAATAACTTCGAGTGTCTCGCCCTTTTGGGGGAGTTCATCTCATTTCGGATTGAAAATAACAAGTATTGTACTCAATGTGATCCCTAGACCCAATGGAAATGACCCATTTATTGATCTTAACAACAATTTACTGGTTTGTGTTGGATACCGAAGAGACATGAATTTGTCCTAGCTCGGGAATTGTTGGGGAGGATTCACGAAGCCTAGCTGTAGACGTCCCCGTTGTGTGGTTTTTGGGCAAGTAGCTACCGGCTCGCGTCGTGTAGCATCGCGTTTTCAAAGGTGCCTAGTCGAAAAGCATATTTTCCGCCGATCGCCCATCATCGCGCGCTCTCCATGCGCTATCCACGGGCAGCTATCGGGAGGAGGCGGTTGCATTGTCTACAAGGAAGGGTTTATGATGTCTGGTTAGACAATAGGGCCGAATATCGCATTCCCGGCACGGCTAGGGTTGGTCGACAAACTACCGCACTCAGTGCGGTAAACCGTTAAGTACATGCCTCCGACAGACAGTTAACAAAGCAAAAAATATTTATCGAGAAAATAGTAAGATCTCATATTCGTTCAATAACAACTTAGTACATAAGCATGAGAATCTGCGATTTCTAAATCCATGTCAGTATTTGATTAAATAAATATATATCGATATATAGCGGTGTCGTTTGCGATATCTGCGGCATGCACAATTAATATGGGCGAGACGCCTTTATCATGTCATACCTATCACCGCGACTAACATATTCCTTGAAGATCGTCGGCGTGCCTGCCCGACTAATAGGCAGTGGTAACGATGTCGTAGACGATAAAACTGTGTTGTCATTGCCAACAAGCTACAGTCGAATTGATGAGGACGGCAAGTGGCGCTGTATGTAAGGCGTCCCTCCTCGCTCAACTTGATTGTTGATTGATTGCGCTAGTCTCGACGGTCAGCATTAGGTTTGTCGTGCGCGCCAACTTGTCCTCGTTTCCGTGTTTTCTCGGCCTATCGCAATAACACATCGTTACTAGTTATGTAACAATGTGAACCGTTGCAACCGGTTTTAACCCGGTTGGCTCAAACGCACGCCCAAACGCACGCCCATTTACTAGGATATTGGAAACAAATGGTACTAAAGCTGGCTATTCCGAAGCTCGATATTGCAAATGTGTCTGCCTTTTAATTTGTCACGTGCCATGATGTCGCAGGATCTTCTCGAGGGAGCTATTAGCGACATGTATTTGTGTGTGCATGGCATATTATAGAAATAAAATGGAAACGACATGTAATCATGAACAATTTTGGCATCATTTCTGTTGCGTATTCTAGCCAGCACAACCAAAAGCCTGGCCATCTTGCACGCACAACAACTGCGATACGGCGGCGGCGGCGGCAGCGTAGCTATTTCGGTAGGGAGTTTTTCTTTGTATATTTTGTTGTCAAATTCTTAGGGAACCTACATCGCTATAGTGACGCGACAAACTACTTTAGTGCGCTAGAGCAATGTTGTAATCGAGGTGTAGAGGCCTTTGGTGGCTCCCTCGCCCATCAATGTGATTATTTGGTTTTGAATCCCATTATAGTAACCTCATTATCTATTAACAAAAGTACGAATATATATTTGCCGACCGTACATTGCTGTTGCAGATAGGGCCGCACGTACTACAATTTACCGAATCTTGGGCGTTTCTCAGGACGCACAAACGCTCGATCAACTAAATTGTCCTAAGCGCCAGCTTTCCCTCGAATGAAGGGCGGGGCTGTCGACGGTCATGAAAGAGCTTGCAGCTGTAACACCGAACGTATCAGAGCGTTTAACTCATGTGACAATTTCAACCGCTATGACGAAGCGTCTTGCGAAATTGGAACTCAAGCTCGCTTGCTAAACAACAGGTCAAGTGGCTCCTTACGTGAAAAACCAAAGTTAGCTTCGAAGGGAGTGTGCTCAATGCCAAGTGCACAAGTTGACGAGCAGCGTTGTACGCAAATTCCATTAGAGGCAACATTGTCTAGTTCCAGCCATCATAGCAGCAAACACATTTGAAGCATCAATTGTTGAAACGTGTTACTAACTGCTCGCTCCATAAGTCCATCCGACTCCGGGTGTCGGTTAAAAGACATGTTTATCCGCGTTCCCAAGCGCCTCCAACGCATCTCCTAGAAGCCAATGCCGAACTTGGGGTCGAGGTCGTTGACCAACACTCGAGGCAGTTCGTGTAATTGGAAGACTCCATGTAAAAACAAACTGGCACTTTCCTCTGTTGTTAGTTTCTCTGTACACGGAAGAAAATTGACCATTCGAGTCAGATGCTTGACCACAATCAACACACCGTCAAAGCCATTGCTCACTGGCAAGTGTGTTAAGAAGTCAAGCCCTACTGTGTGCCACGGTCTGGGTGGAACATGCAAAGGTTAAAGAGTCGTAGCCATCTATGGTTGAATCTTAGCTCGTCGACACACGACGCATCGCACACAAAAGAAATTAACATCTTGGCGAGATCATTTCTACAAGAACATGTCGAGCGCTTTAGCAAGAGTGCGTGCAACTCCTATATGACAAGCTAAATGACTATCATGTAGCTGTCACAACCAGCCTCTCGGTGGCTGGTTGCTAGTCAAAATCTCTCATGGGAAGCGTTCAATGAGTGAAAAGTGCTGGTAGTTCTGTAAGCAAACTACAGTGGAGCAGTCGCTATGCGGGGATTGAAGGAAAGAAGTTACAATGTGGAATATCCTGTCACCGCCCTCCATTGTGCTAGACTATTTATAGTCTAGCGAAGCTCGCCTTCAGTCTCGTCACGCGTCACGCTTCCCCAGGCAGGTATCGACGTGTCGACGTCCGTAGTCTTTCGTAGGCCAGGTTGCGTAACCAATTGGCCTCGTGCCTAGCGTCTTGACGCATGGGAGAACTCACTGTGCGTACTGTACATACCGGGAGGTACATATACGTATAGTACTGCGAACAATGTCCTCGAGCTTCACAATGGCAAGTGTAACTGCTAGTACACTACATCCGTGGAAGGTACGGAATAAATATCGTAGCGAGTACTTGTACTAGTCCTGTAACGTACTGTCACAGGACAGTACTCGCCACATAGCTTAGAGATCAATCGCAGTCGGAGCTCGGAGTTCCACGGGACACACGTGCGATCGAGACTCCAAAAGTACCCGGCCATGGCTTCAATCCGAAATTGGCGTGACGTTAGTAATGTAAACTTCAGCGTTACGTCCTTTGCTCCCACTTAAAGTCACTCGACGAACAATGAGGTAAGTCACCGTGCGAGTTTAGACCCTTGTCTCTTGCATAGTCTTCCAAAATGAAGTCGAATCCTGCGTGCACATGTTCGAAAACATAATCAACCTGCGTCAAATCATTCGAACATATGGTTGTCACAAATCTACGATTGTCTCTGTGCTTGCTTTGACGGCGACTACCTGCGACTTGTTTAGGAGGTGTTGCAATTGTAGTCGGTGGAGGTGTCGAAGGTGTACCTTGCACCTCTGTCACTGACATTGTCTCAAGACGGCAAGAAAATGTAGCCAATTGCTTAAGCTCATCGGAAGAGCAACCTTGCCACCATCATTTCTGCTTATTGGGCGCGTCGACCGGCGTTTTGCCCGTAAGCTCCGGGCATTTTAAGACAAGGTGCCCATGTTAATCCATGAGCACACGGAATGGCATGAAGGGGGTTAGAACCGCCGCTTCCCGGAACGGAGTTGTACGCCTTATCCAAGTACCGCCAAAAGTCGGTACCCGATAGGAACATATTGTGCATATGAACCCATCGCATCGCATCGTGCAAACACTGCGAACATCTATAGCGAACACCTATAGGTGGAGGGCCAAGACTCCCCCGGAGTCTAGCGTACAGATGTGTCCATTATCATGTCCACCATAGGGATATCACAACACTCCCCGTTGATGGACATCATCCCATGAACTCCGGCCGGTGCCCTAGTAAACCCCGCAGTAAATGCGGAGGGCCCATAACATGTTAATCCATGAATACACGGAATGGCATGAAGGGGGTTAGAACCGCCGCTTCCCGGAACGGAGTTGTACGCCTTATCCAAGTACCGCCAAAAGTCGGTACCCGATAGGAACATATTGTGCATATAAACCCATCGCATCGCATCGCGCAAACACTGCGAACACCTATAGCGAACACCTAGAGGTGGAGGGCCAAGACTCCCCCGGAGTCTATCGTACATATGTGTCCATTATCCTGTCCACCATAGGGATATCACAACATTCCCTTCTTGTGGCACTTGAATAAGAGTCTCTTCTCTTGGTGACGTTTGCGCTGCTTCGAGGCAAGCAACGATCCAGCGATGGCGGTCAAATTCATTCGGCAAGTGTTTGGAGAAGTCCGTCCTTGGCTCCTCGATTACCGTGGCCTCGATCACGTCCGCGACTAGGCCCTTAACCACGCCCAAAGCGGTTGGTGCCTTCGACCTATGGGTCTTCGAGAGGGCGCTTACTAGAAGATCGACTGCCTCCAAGGTTGTAAGATGGGGGAAGTGCGCTCCCCGAACGGCCTAGATGAAGCGAGTCGGTCAGGAGGTCATTCAAGAAGTTTTGTAACTCCATGAATGGCATGTTGTAACCCTTTTGCTGGGAGCGATGGGACTTGACATGAGTCTAAAGGTGAAAGTTCGTTAATCCTTTGATGAAGCAAACACACTAGAAGTCGTCCGTAAGTGCATATTATTGAGACCTCCGCAAAAGCTCGTTGAACTGTTGGGAGTAGGAGGCGTAACTCATGGAACCCTACGTAAGTAGTTGAATCAAAGCCGCAATCGCATCATCCCGAATGTTAGGCAGCAAGCACGTCTTACAAATCTGTGTAACCAAATAGTCGAATGTGTATGGAATAGAAGAATGTTGCTTACGCTAAAACCACCAACCATGCTAAGGATATGAGAAGTGACCCGTAACCTTGACGAGCACGTTGTACGAGTCAGCGCTAATGCTAAACATGACCAAGCGTTGAGGCTGCATCTACGAGTCCTCATGTTTACGTTGGTCGAAGGCGTGATACTTATTTTTCACACACACACACACACACACACACACACACACACACACACACACACACACACACACACACACACTCACATACACAAACACACACACACACTTTCTTCCCTCTCAGTATGTATTTTTGTAATTATTCACACACACCCTGTGCGTCACACTCTGTTTTTTGTAAGCACAGGTCTAATGCTCATGTACCCATCGTAACGATGAGCAGTAGTTAAAGACGTATCTTAATCCCAATCCCAATAAGTGCATGTACACCAACTCGACTTTTTTCCAAATAACAAATATCACCCTGCTGCGTGTAGGGCTACCATTTACCGCGAGGCATGGGAACGACGCCGAGGGGGCCGGCCCCCCTCCCCTGCGCTAGATGGGATTAATGGACCCATTGGTGGAGGGGAACTTTGCAAGGCCCTTAAAAGATTAAATAATAATAAAGCTTCAGGGGTGGATGGCATAACCGCGGAGACCTTAAAACTGGCGATATACGCCCCGGATAGCCCTTTTGGCAAATCCCTATTGGAGTTGATGAATAATATATGGACTACTAAATGTGTCCCTAAGCAATGGTGTAGCTCCGCGGTCGTGTCAATACTAAAAAAGGGGGACGTGACCGTCATGGATAATTATAGGGGCATTTCCATTATGGGGGCTCTTATTAAACTACTAATGACGGTCGTAACCCAACGTCTTCAAGATGTATGCCAGACGAATAAATTAATCCGCCGGTGGCAAGGGGGATTTATGCCAGGGGAAGAGTGCCCCTTGCAAGTCGCGAGCATATTTGATATCGCAGGCCGCCGCCAAGCGTTAGGGCTACCCACGTATGCGGGGTTTATAGATTTACGGAAAGCATACGATACTATCCCTCATGAACTTCTATTTTCTAAACTAGAGGCTAATGGGATTACGGGACATATGCTATCCTTCCTTAAAGCTCTATACAGGGATAGCACTGTCCAAGTAAAAACTGGAGAGGCCCCGGGCATATTATCCGACCCCATCCCAATAGAGCGCGGACTGCGACAAGGGTGCCCAGCATCCCCAATCCTCTTTAACATATTTATTAATGATATATTTGACGGGATAGAAGGATTGGGATGCGAGGTGCCGGGTTGCGTTGACATGCTTGACTCTAGGCAACCGTTAAGGGTGCCGGGCCAATTATTCGCCGACGACACCGTGGGCCTTGCGCCATCGCTCGATAACTTGCATGCCATGTTCGCCCACTTTTCCCAATGGGCGGAGGACCACTATATGGGATTCGGTGTAAAAAAATGCGGGGTAATGGCGCTAGGCCGCCACTCCGATGTAGTCGCACTACGCGAACAAGCCGACCGTTGGCAGCTCGGGGGGGAACGGGTACCGGTTGTATCTGAGTATAGATATTTAGGCGCGTTGATAAATTCGGATTTAAGTATGCGAAATATAGTGGGCGATAGGGTAAACAAAAGTAGGCGCGCCGTTGAAGCGCTCGACTCGGTGTTAGGAGGGCGGGATATCCCCATTAATGTACGCACCTCGGTGCTTAAGACCTGCATATTGCCGGTCCTTACTTACGGGTGTGAAGTATGGGGGATGGATTCGACTAGCGGCGTCAATAGATTACAAACTATATTAAATCAATGTTTGAGGCGCCTAGTTGGGGTGGGTGCAAAGGCCCCTGGGGTAGCCACAGCGCCACTCCTACGGGAGCTAGGAATAGCACCCATAGAAGCAATGGCAGCAGCGGCTAGGACTAGGGCATTCCTAAAAGCGCCCACCCTAAATACATGCATAAGCGATCTAGTGCGCCAACCTAGTCGTATGCGCCCAAATACTTGGACGTCTGGGACCGTGCGGTGGCTGGATCGTTTTGCTAGGGCAAGTGCGGAATTAGCCCAAAACGTACGCGTCCCACCCGCTTGGAGGTCTTTGCAACCACGCGTGGCCTCTAACCTTGTAAAAGCAGCGGTATGGGGTCGTTTCGAGACATCATCGTCGGCATGTACTAATACATGGAGTATTTATTCCCAGGCCTCATATGTTGGGAACCCATTGCCACAATACGGCACGGGCATTCCCGCGGGGGGCGTTGCAGGGTTACACATTATGATTCAATTGCGTACGCGTGTATTTCCCACAGCCCGTCGTCTTGCCCGCATTCATGCCATGCCTGAACGTTTTCTCCATCATTGTCCTGCATGCGGCGGGGATGTTATTGAATCTATAGAACATATTTTGCTTGAATGCCCACGTTGGGAATGCCACCGTCGTAATTTTGGGGCGCTAGCCCCAGATTTTAATGGTTTTGTGCGTCGTTTCGCTACATCCCCCGAAGATATAAATGCCTTACTTTTAGGCGGTGTCCCCCCTTCCCTCCATGGCGCCACCCATTTTACAGGGAATGGGAGGTTTTTCCAGTTATGGCGCCAAGCCCTCCCTCATATTGCTTTCTTTGTAGTTCATGTATCGCACTCCCGAAATGTTTTGCTCCGTGAGATGGGCCTTGGTCCTTCTCGCATTTCTCGAATGGGTCGACGCCCGGACGGGTAGGGCAAACCTTTCTTGGTTAGTGCCGGGAATGCATTCATGTTTGTTTGCATGTCACTGGAAGGTTTTAGTTGGTGAAACTCCAACACTGGCCTCGTGTGGGGTTAGCGCAGTACGGTACGGTTCTCGTACAATGGTACTTAATGCACTCACACGAGCGTCGCCTACCCGGGAGCATGATCGATGATGAGTTGAGGTTTGTTTCGAACTTCTGCTCTCAGTCATGCTTGCAAAACGCCGCCTGTAGAGGGTGCCGGTGCGGGTTCCCTGCCAGTCCCATATCCCGGGGGCGCAAAAAAAAAAAAAAAAAAAACAAATATCGCATTTGTAGTACCAAAACCCAATCGAGCTATTGATGAGTGGACCAACAGACACGTAGACACACAGAAACACACACACACAGGGATGAGATGATTTTAGATTTTTTGTAGTTGGATGATCATAAATTTTCTCACATGCGAAGCTGCGAAATTTTGTCCGGACGTTATTTGGGGAGGAGTCTAGTATCTACTACTGGATTAATTACAATTATTACATTCGTCTGATTCTGCTATATGGTACACTCTTTATTTCACAAGTTGGAATACGGGGCGCGGACTCAGGCTCCTCGGGCGTGGGCCTACTGGGGGATTTCTTCCCTTTTTTCCTTTTTGCTTGGTGGTTTTCACTTCCTTTTCTTGTAATAAATCGTTTTGAATAAGGCCGTCTTCACCCCGCCAAGGACGCTGTCTCCTTTGGCAGAAGGGTTGACATCGCTTAGCCACTTCTCCAGCGTGGATGGAAGAGAGTTGAAATTATTAAGTAGCAGGCAAGAGCGAACGTAGCGTCATCATCCTCGGGCGATCGGCGCCAAGTGCATTTTAGAAGCGTGTGTTTCGAGTTGCACGTTCCTTGCGCGATGGCAAACAGTGTACCACGCCTTCTCTTTTCTGCGGCCAGACTGTGCTGCCGCACTCAGGCCAATACAACCTTTCCCGCTGAGGGTGCACAACTGGTAAAAAAATCTACCATCGCCAACTTTGTTGCGCCTGTTGGACTCAACGCCATAAAGCTGGTAGGAGAGTCAGAACTTCAGACGAAAGTCCGACATTTTGCGTCCGGTACGTGTAAGCCATCAGCTCTCACGAATACACTTATTTAATTATTCAGGCCGTGACGAAAGTTGCATTTTCTCAGCCTAGCAAAATTCTAGACCGCTTAGCTAACTGAGGTCTCTGGGTCCTGGAAAAACTACAGGTAGCGACCCGGCAAGCAGTAAGAGTTCCTGGCTTCCGTCGTGGATGAGCTCATTGGGATCAGGTACACGTATTTGGTTGTACCGGTTTTTAAAACCCGCTTTTAATTGGTGGTTTGCGAGAAAGGGTTACGTGATGGCAGTGAAGCTGGAGTGAGGCTCAAATTCTTACCTCTTGGCTTTCGTTTTGATCCAGGCGGTGGAGGTGAAGGTCTAGAGGAAATAGATCTTGACCGTAAGTCTGCCGTCTTTCTTGCGAAACTCTGAACTGACAGCTCACAACAGCTGACTTCAATCTTTAGCACTCACTCACCGCCGTCAGCCAGTTTTCACCCATCGCAGCTTCACCTCATCCGGTGCTTTGATCCACACGTTGCAATGCGGTGTATTCCCATTGAGGCACGGTTTACGGTGTGGCCACAGAGTATGCGAAATACGGGAAGCGGATGCAAGTCGCACTCCGTGTGAAAGCTATGACTGGCGACAAGTCGGCGGACGCAGTCTGCAAAATGTGGGACCGTTTTGAGAAGATCATCGGGTGCCTCGCGCTCGATACACGGTGTCACTTATATCAAATGTGGAACTGAAATCATGCTCTTTCAGTGGGTGGGTTGGCATGACCGCTCGCGAGCTGAACCGTGTGCTGCTCGCTGATTTGGCCGTGTCACCTTTGCGGCAGCGTCATGAAACCTGAGCAAAAAGCCAAATCTGCGTCGCTGGGAAAGCGGGAGCGTGCGCAGATTGCAGCAGCAGCAGGATGCAGTGCAGCTGAG
This sequence comes from Tetraselmis chui, assembly GCA_026401115.1. Taxonomy (NCBI): domain Eukaryota; kingdom Viridiplantae; phylum Chlorophyta; class Chlorodendrophyceae; order Chlorodendrales; family Chlorodendraceae; genus Tetraselmis; species Tetraselmis chui. The sequence goes on along the minus strand of JAPMLY010001890.1, from coordinate 890 downwards.
GTGCAGTCACATAGTAGACTTTTTAACAGGAATCAACATATGGCGCTTTGTATATTTCTTCTCTGATATGCTCTCAATGTTAGCAACACTGCTTTGCTCCGTCGTGCAATAATGATGCTGTAGCGCTGCCTCTCACGAAGGTACCGCAACTGTGCTGTATTTCAGGTAGAGGAGTGCTTGAACTCCCACGCGGAGGTTAGGAAGAACGCTCAAATGCTTAATAAAAGAAGGGAGAGCGGGAAAGAGATGCCCACAACGATGGAGGGCATGAAGAGCCTGCTAGGCGAGTGACGTCGAACACACCACTGTGTTCCATGAGGCTGTCATGTTGTAGCCACAGCACAGGCATCTCTGAATTCGTCGCACTCTATCGATTGACTGTGTTGCTGCGCCCATTCTCGTCTACAGCTGAAATGCAACGCGGTGCTGGGGGCGCTCCGCCTCGAACTCGTGCTCCCTCTCATGCGCCCACATCCACCAAGCTGCCAGAATACCGCGCACCCGATGGGTCTCCGTGTCCACTGGTCGCGGGAAGCAAACCAGCTGCACGGAATGAGATTTGCCCCATAACTCAAAAGAAGTTTAAAAGGTATGCTTGTCTTGAATCCCAGTGCTGTTGTTGAATCTGATCGATGTCTGCAAGCATATAACTGCATTCCAACTGCCTTTCTTTGTTCATCACTGTCCTCGCAGGTGTTGCGGACTCCAACGATGACGGCGCCATCATCCATTGTATTGGGGAGTCGGTGAGCCTAGTCTTGTTATGCACTTTGAGAACATGGTGGCTGTCCGGCACGCCTTATCAAGTCACTTTTTGATATGCCATTCCATTATCTCGTCAGTCCTGTGCGTACCTGTCCTATTCATCGGCCGCACCTGTCCCTCTATCA
>JAPMLY010001889.1:62500-75670 GCA_026401115.1 Tetraselmis chui | reverse complement strand
GGCATCGATATCGGAATGTAACGGATGTATCCCACGTACATCTCTTGACCGACATCGCATGCTCACTACGAGTGACTCAAGGTTACATGCGGTGCCCTGCCTCCTACCGACACCACATCCACCGTAACACACTCGAATCAATCATGAACACTCTCGAAGCCCGTTGCTCTTCCGATATTCATGCTCACCTCGGCAAAATCAAGGCTCTAACCCGTTCCCAAGGTAACTACCTTGCAGATGCACTAGCCCATCAATTCGCAAACGGTCACCCACCCGACACAATTTACACTACGGGCTCATAGATATCTATTGGCTCATGGACTTGACCATACTCGTTCATCCCTCAGCAAAAAGGCGACCCCACACCCTACCGATACACTCAAATTCGACCCCCACAAGTACAGCATCAAAACACCCCTACACCACTTGCTCGAACCACTAAACACGGAGCCCTCCCCACCCGCGCCGCCGACGACGGGGCGAACTTCTTACTTTACAAAACACACGTTACTCGCCAATATCCAGTTCACAAACAGACATGGACTAATGTGGGGTGTACACCACACCCGCTGCCCCACTTGCAACCCCTCCCTACGCTGCCCCATGTATGGCCAATTCACAAGACAGGTAACATGGCATTTAACTACCCTTCGATATCGAGCCTACGACAAGACCGACAAAACAGTCCCCTCCAACTCTTCTCCTTAACGTAATAAAGGCGCACGATGGGAAACCATCACCGCCAACATCGGTAATATACCATATTGACCCATGCAAACACGGTTAGTGTGGAAGATAACTCACGCAAACGTAGAGACAGTCACAGTCACGCAAACACGACAGTCACAGAGACAAGCAGCCTACATGCGTGGTGTCGGGACAACAGAAGTGAGAGAGCTGTAGCCTAGCGACAGCTTTGTACCGAGTCAAACAGTTTATCGGTATGTCCGATCTAGACATGTACTAATCATATCTAGAGTAGCTTACAGTAGCTATCTGCAACTAATACGTATACGGTATTACTTACAACAATCTCCCCCCCCCCCGGTGTGATCCTCGCACTTTTTGAGGTGAAGGACGATAAGAAGGTGAGCCGACAGTCTGAGTCGGTCCGACTCGAACTCCTTTCCAACAAACATGCGGTATGTCTACTCTTTTCATTTGAGGACGCCTTGCTCGCCATCCCGGACGGAGACGGCCACGTCTTAGTGTCCATCACCCCAGACCGGACCCATAATCGGATTTATGAGTTGCTGGGTGTAGAGAGCGTAACTCATATTGCCTTGCGTAAGGTTGAGCATAGCGTTAATCGCATCATCTTGGATGTTGGGGAGAAAAGTTGTCTTCCGCAGCTCCGCGACAAGCAGGTCAAACGTAGCAGGGATGGAGGCCTGATGTTTCCGGTTCAACCACTAGCCGTTCATGTGTCCAAAAAACTGTGAAGTAACCCAAATAACGGAGTCGTGAGAGTCAGCCGTTATTCCGAGTAAAAGAAAGCGCTGCGGTTGTGCCTCGAGCCAATCCTCGAGATCACGAGCATCTTCACCAAACTGAAATGGGAATTCACCAGTGCTTTGCGCTGAGTCTCGGTAAGGGTCACAAGTAGGCCAGCCAAATAAGTCGTAGGCATCGGGGTTCCCATACGTAAATCAGTCGGTGTCTCTCCACACAACTGATTGATGTAGCTACGAATGAGAAGCCAAAAAGGTCCAGAATCAACCGACGAAAGCCGGGGTTACATGAAAAACTGCCTCGGGATTGGTGTGTCGTCATGGAAAAGTGCATGGGACGTATACATTGCACGATGAAAAGTCTCCCATTGAGTCACGAAACCAAAGTGAAGTGACTCGCTCTTATGCTTCATGGCAGGTAGTAACCCCGTCTTTGCGGGCGTAATATTCAGACCGCCGACATCGATTATTTTCGGTACGACGTAAGCACCATCCGGATTGATAGTCGACTGAGCTGTCACAGCCTGCTCGAGCTGAGCAGCGTACGGAACGGGAACAATAGCCGAATAGATGTAAACGAGTTGTTGTCCAACAAGTAACGCGACACGAACATGTGCGTCACTCAAAAACGTCAAATCATCCGGAGTCAAGATAAGGCAAGTTTCCTCATGCAACTCACGAACGGCAGCATCGACAGGCTCTTCGTTAGTTGTTACTCAACCAGCCGGGAACCAAGTTTTACATGAACGAGGCTCACGTTGTAACACTAGCTTAATGTCGGAAGACTTAGTCCCTCCAACATGAATGACGACCACCACGTAACGTCCAAGTCCAAGTGATGCCATTGCAAGTCAATCAAGCAACGTCGAGCGAATCAAACGATAGCGGAAACGTGCGTCGACCAAAGAGCTCCGAAACAAGTGTGGCAGTTAGCCTTCTAAAGCTAACTGCTAGCACAAATCTGTTATGTTCTCTTTTGTTCATGTGCTTGACAAATGGCGGAGTGATGGTGTCGATGAGATATTCCCTGAGAGGATGTCAACGACTGCTTGTACTTTAGCATTGTATGTTGTAAGTGAATGGATTATGATAGTGAGCTGACTATGGCAATGAGATGGTAAAATTCTTGTTCGAATATGCGGCGGGTGAGGTCTAAGCGGAAGAGGTGGTAGAGGTATCCGATGTGGGGGCCCGATAGGGCTGTGACTACGCGCCCGTCGGGGATGTTGAGGATGGTCGTGTCATGGAGGTGGGGGTGGGTATGGATGGTGAACATGCATGTGGGAAGCATGTCGAGGTCGGCGTTGACATGATCATGGTTGAAAGTGACGAGGGGGGGCGTCCATGACGAGGGGGTGGGCGGTAGGGCGGGGATGAAACCGTTATTGAAGGTAATGCGTGATGTGGGGCAAGAGCGGGTCGCAATCATAGTGTCGTGGAGTTGTTGGCAAGGCGCCCATTCGACGTTGTGAAGGCGGGTGAGGTCGTGTGTCTTTCCACGTTCATACCAATCCCATTGATGTGGGGCGTGACTTTTGGCGGAGTGGAAGTGGGAGTGAGTGGCAAAGTGCGGGCACGTGCACCATGGGGTGGCATATGGGTTTGGAGGTCTATAATATGACATTGTGCGCAATGGGAGGGGGGGGGGAGGGGACCGGCACACTGACGTTGGGTTGGAGAAAAGGAGGCGAAACCCGTCGTGCGGTTGTAGTTGGATGTCCCATATATTGAGGCGCCCGGTGCACATTCGCCCATGTATTGGGGTTATCCGTGTTCTCAGTCCTTTGTATTATTAAAACGGTACTTACAAGGAAAAGCAGCATAAGCCACCAAGACAAAAGCAGACAAGAGGAAAAAGTGCTGGGTGATGAAATACATACGGTACCCGTTGAAGAGTTCAGTACATGTATAGGTACATGTACTTGTGGTTGGGTTTTTTTCGACGCATTTTGTTCGTCGATCTACTTCTCTTCCGTTTCGGCGTTTTCTGGGGGATGTGCGACGATAATTCATGCAACGTCTTTCTGCTGCTCTTCATGGCACTCTGGGTTCTTATCTCCGCGACGCTTTTCAGGAGGGCAGTGCTGGTGCTGTGGCATGCCTTCCTGTTCCTCGGGCTTAGGTTTTTTCCTCCTTTTTTTTTTTTTTTTTTTGCTTGGTGGCCTACACTGCTTTTTCTTGTAAGATTGTTTTTTGATTTTCTTTGCGCTGACGCTCACAAATAATCTTTATATAATAATAGTAAGTAATTATTGCTTTGTGGCCTGGTGTACGGGTGGCCGCATTTCACATATGTCTCAGCACGCCTCAGCACGCGCGCTGGTATGTACCTACATACCTGGTAAGCGGCAGAATATGAATACCGACAGTTTTTTTTTTTCGATGATGGATTTACAGTACCCTAATAAGGTACCCGGACATGTACAAGCAGAAGTACCTGCAGCGATGTATGTTCCTGCAGCGATGTATGATCGACGATGATTCTGGGCTGTCATAATTTTCTTATAAGAGTGTTGCCCTATTCTGAGCCGCATTAATTACCATGCTTGTGAGCAGAGCATGGGCAAATCGCCAAGCATCGTTAATGCACTACACACCTCAACAAAATTACGGACATTCACTATGTTAAATATTTGCTAGTCAATAACACGCACCCCTCTCACCACGCCAGGCACGACGACACCGAGGTGCCACCCAAGTGTAGCAGAGTCGGGAAGCAAGCAATTAGCCGGCATTCGATACGGTTCGACATGATCTTCGATTACGATCTTCGATCTTGATTACTGTCGCTTGAGTGTATCGAATTAAGCTCATAATTCTAAGTTGCGTATTGCTCAGTGAGCGACTTACCTCTAATGTTTGGGACTTGTTGGAGGGAGTCCAAACATTGTGACCTAACTAAACTTGCCCTTGATCGGGTTGTACGCATGCATATATATCGGTTGTAAATATACATACGAGATTTTGTACGTTTCCCCCGCCGCGGCCTGCCCAACACCTATCCCCTCCGTCGGCCCGTCGCTTGTGAATCATATTTGCACGACCGTCGCACAATAATTCATTCATTCATTGCGGTGCATTTAGCCCGTCACTCTTTTCGTCTAACCGGAACGACTTGTGTTTGGACGAGCGTGTCGCACGAATGCGGGCGCGATAACCACGCGTACACAAGCCCGGTAGAGCTCGACCCCCCCCCCCCCCCCCCCCCCCCCCCCCCCCCCATTTTGTCGGCACATTCCATCTTGGGCGCCAAAGCATGGCCTAGGATTTGAGAAGATTTGTCAATAGAATGACGCATGCTAAGATGCGAAATATTGTCCGGAATTGTTTGGACGAGTGTATTGCAATGGCCTTCCTTTCTGCTGGTTATTGGGCGATGGTCGTCGGGATCTCATGCAACGCCCGTCAGTGATTCTTCATGGCACCTTGGGATCCTCTATTCGCGACGCTTTGGAGGAGGGCAGTGCTGGTGCTGTTGCATGCCTTCCTATCCACCGGAGTTCAAACCTGTGGGGAGTTTTTCCATTGTCATTTGTTTGATGGCTTAAACTCATTTTTTTTGTAAATAGTTTTTCATGCCCTATATGATATTATCATCGTCTCGGCAGTACCCGTAGCAGTGATGCAAATGTAGATTCAAACGTATACCCGTACATTGCGAAAGCTGCACATGTGGCAAGCGACGATGCGCGGCGGATGCGCAACCATCATCGCAACTACTGGTTCTAGTACAGGTACTTGTACTGGTAACGATACCAAATACCAGATGATGATGATACAAATATCGCTCTCCGCCCGGACGGCAGCAGCAGCAGCAGGTGGTTAAAAAGGCCACCCCAAGCCGCGACAGACAAGAGTCTACTGCCCACCACCGGCACGCAAAACAACGACACAGAAAGCTCGAGAATTCTAAGAAAGTCAGGAAGATACAAAGGCGAGATAGCAATGGCGGTGCAGTCAGTTAGCGTTGGCTCTGTGCTTCGGAATGAAGGTGTGAAGAGCGTGGTTGGCACTGTAAGAGATAAAGTGACCGCCGCGAGGATCAGAAGTGCCGGCGGCTCCGACGGCCTGGGTGATCTTGACCTGGCCTGCCGTAAGGCTACCAGCCATGAGGACGTTATACCCAAGGAGAAGCACGTCATCACGCTGAAGCAGGTATGCTGCGCGGTTTATTTTTCGACGCGCCCACAGTCGGATACTTGTTGGGAGAGTGTGGTGGGATTCGCACGGGAGTATGTGAAAATGTCTGACCCGTACCACACGCCGCTTACTCCGCTCACAATACTCGTTGCCGGCGCTTTTGGTGTGCACTCCTCACTCACCCACTGCCGCCACTATCGATTTTCTTATCCCTTCCATACTACCTAATAATGAGCTGGGCTCGCCGGCTTGGGGATCTTTGTGCTCGAGCTGTCTTGCCGCCTTCCGCCCCGCTGGCCGTATCCCAAGCCAACACAACGAGTGCTATGTTCATCCGCCTGGCCTCTCGACAGCTGTATCTGCCCGGGTTGGACAGGTGGCAGTCAAGCCCAGCAGCGGCATTTTCGTTTCCCAAACTCTGATCCACTATTCGAACCATCATGAACGTTTTAGCCGCTCATTTCTCGTGCAAACCCGACGCGCCGGCTGTCCGTCGCTTCTCAAACGCGACGTGGCTTCACATACTTCTCCGAAACTCTGTTTAGCACACGAACACCCGTATTTTTCACTGCACATTGAAAACTATTCGTCGTTCGTTAGCAACAGTATCTCTTGCGGCATTTCCTCGCGCGATATGAATCGACAGTATCCTTAGTCTTACATGGCTCTATCCCTATTTATCGTTATATGGACTTTCGTGTCGCTACAATTACTGTACAGGAAAGGATTCGAGCGTCTGTGTGCGCTTACGTAATTCACCGAGAGCTCGCCTTAAGCGGGCTCCCCGTTTTGGCTACAGCTCGTTCATAACCTACGATAATTCTGTTGAGACGTGGCCATTGATACGTCCTTAATCTCTTACCTGGGCTGACGATTGATTTGCTTTGCACGTTTCTGTTCAGGCCAGCGGCTCCGCTGGTGGATTTGGCACGGGTGAAGTGAACCACGTTATCCACAAGCTGCAAAAGCGGCTGCACCATAACCACGGCTGGCGGGTCAGCACAAAGGCTCTGATTGTGTTCCATCGTCTGCTGGCCGAGGTGGATACCAGCTTTCAGAATGAGTTACTGTCGTACACCGAGAAGACAGGCCACCGCCGTCTGTTACTACTGGACACTTATTTGGACGCAAACACAAACGACACATGGGACTATTCATGCTGGATCCGTGCTTATTCCACCTACCTCGACTCCCGTGTCGCGGTATACCGCCATCTCGGTATCGACGTCTCCGACTATCAGGCTGAAGCTCTTCCACAACTTTTGCAGTCGATGCCCGCCTGCGATCTTATCGGGGCTGTGGAGGTGTTGCTTCGTGACCGCGCCGCGTTATTGGCGGCTGTTCCGGAAGGAATTGCCGCGAAGCACCACATCTGTACCGCCGCGGGTGTGTTGGTGGCGAAAGAGGCGGGGGCGGTGGAACGCGCGTTGCAAGAGGGGCTGATCGCCATAGCCGAGCGCTGCGGTGAGCTCAGTGCCGCCGATGCCGCCGCAGCGAAAGAGCTGTACCGGCGCGCTATGGAGCTTCACGACGAGGCGATCAATCACAAGGCAAAAGTTGAGTCCATTCCGGCATTGAGCCGCGCAGCTAAGCTCGCCCAGCCCGTCCCACCGCCCGCTGAGGGACAGCGACTGCTCGAGGAGCGAGTGGCTGAGACTAATGCGTCCAAGCCAACTAACCGTCGCCGCCCCAGCGGCGGTGGAACCTACTCCCCTGCGGTACTCAAACCCAAGGCGGCAGTTACGCACGGTGAGAAGCCAACCCACAGGCCATCCGCTACCATTGAAGTCAAGGCCGTCTCGGCCTGCGCCGTCCCAGACCTCCTTTCCGACCTCAACGACGTCGCCGCTGCCCCTCCGCCGCCGGCCGAGAAAGTGCCGACAGTGAAGCCAGCACCCCACGACCCCTTTGGCCTCGACCTACTGGACGCGTACAGCGTCACCGACGACCCAGCACCTCTCGCGTCGCAGCACTGGAGTCAGCCGCAGGGCAATGCCGGACTCACCATTGACCCATTTTTCTCGAGTGTCGCGTCGTCGGATGTCAGTCAGTCGCCCTTTAGTGCAGCCACGGCTATGTCTTTCCCCTCCACCGCCTCGACCCCCACCTCGATGATGAGCTTCGACACTGCGACACCCGTGAAGAAGCAACAGCACCAACATCAAGCGTCGTTGATGGGAAATGGCGTGTACAGCCCCTCGCCGGCCGCTATTCAAAACGGCCTCCCGTTTCAGGGTAACCCCTTTGGATCGCCCCCACCGCTGCGAGGCCCATCGCAGCCGGCTTACGGTTCGATGGCTGCGCCTCAGTCGATGGCGGCCTCTGTCCCGGTGAATGCGCTAACCACCGCGGGGCTCTCTCCCACCTACGGCATGCCCACCTCTGACCTCGCGAAGAACTCGGTGGCGGACCCCTTTGCGGAGCTGACCGGACTCACGCCTCAGAAGGCCCACCAGCCGAGAATGCGCACCCTCCGCTGCTAAATCAAAACAACCTGACTGAAAGAACATCAAAGCTGTATGTATCATTTCTAGGCCCGTCACGCAGGCGGCAATAAAACCAGATGACCACCCAACGTCGAGCGTGCGGCTGGGTAGCGGTCACCTAATGGCGCCTCCACTTGTTGTCGCCTGGTCTCGACCTCGACTGCCCATTGTCCACATAGCCCCCCACAGCAGCTGACTTCCGGTAAGTGAGGCAGCCACTGTGGTGATGACGGCTCTCGCTGTGATGAGCCACCATTTCGTGACAAATTTTCCTAACTTATGCCATTATCCTCCACCATTCTCTCAAATGAGCGATGTGGACTCAGTTTTATTTTGCTGCTCTTGTAGACCCACGCTTGTAATACGCTGAAGTAGACCCACCCTTGTAATCCCACACTGTCTGTTGCCTCTCCACCTCCCTAAGCCCTCCCATTCATGCACTCAAAAGACTGCATCACCGAGAAATGAATCGTTACACAAATCAGACGATCACTCCACCAATCGAGGGTCAGCGGACACTGTGATTCGCCTCCTGAGAAGTTCCAATGTGAGCAATCAGCTGAAACTCGCCATCGATCCGATGCGTAGTGGCGCTCGATGGCGGCGCTGCTTGTGCTTCCGTAGGCGGAGGGAAGACGCTGCTGATGGCGACATCCACTACTGCTCGCGCAAAACCGGGCATGAGGCGAGCCGCGCAAGCGGGGCTGCCGTTGATCTCCAGAAGCCACACTCTGAACGGAGACGTAAGACACCCACCAACACATAACCGTTCTGAAAAACGAGCACTGCGCGCCAACCAATCCCTACCTCCCTCAAATTCATACTACCGATTGTCGAACTTGAGGGGTTTCGAATTTGACTCACCTGCATTGCGCGTCAACCATGAAGTCATACCCAAGGAGCTGAAAGCTACGAAAGGCAGCAGCGCCGTCATCAAACACCTGTCACGGGCAGTGGACCACGCCATAAATGATGAGGGTGGGCTGCCCTTTGTGTTAAGTTGAGAGTAGATGGTGAGTCCGACGACAAGTGATAAGCGGGAAAGGAAAGCGGACCTCTGACACGGATCGCATTGTGGTCTTCACGATCTCCTGCATCTGCGAGACGATCGAGGCAAAGAGCGCCGCCCCATCGGCCTCGCCTCTGCTTTCCGTAAGATACCTGCGTGCCAAGAGAGTCAATGAGACTCATCACCCCTCGCACCCAATATTTCTTCCTAATATGTCCTAAGAATACACACCAAGTCGAAGGCTGGGGAGGAAAGATGAGGGGGGCGGACCTCTGCAGGTCCTCCGTGAACAGCTCGTTTCCTTCCTCATGTTTGCTACAACGGGTTCGCACACACACGCACACATTTTTACACACACACGCACAAACACTCACGTTACGATACACATACACACAAGCACACACACACACACACACACACACATACACGCACAACCCCATAAATACACACGCACAAACATATATTCACACCCCAAAACACACGCGCGCGCATATACACACACGCACACATGAATAGTGGATAGGTAAGTGGGTACAATTCATTGGCACGAGTATCTCACAAATGGACGAGGCAAGCTAGCTGACCTGTAATCCTTTGAGCCAGTCTGGATGCAGTGGTTGCTGATGTGAGCTATCTTATCCCCCAGGTCGGCAAGCGAATAGGGCTGCGAACAGGTGCGCAGGATCCACTACAGCGGCGCACGGCAGTTCTCAGCCTCGTCACCGTGGACAACCAATGGCAATTCGCACCACAGTCGCTCGAAACAATAGTGCCGCCCATACCTGGCTGTACCAAAATATGTCACCATCACCCCTAGCGCACACCAGCGCTCGAATGTCAAACTTTCGTCCCCTCAGCAACAACGGTTGCGAGATATACCTGCACAGCCACACAGCCAATAACACAGTCTAGACGTAACCACTTCACCCCCCCCCCCCCCCCCCCCCCCCCCCCCCCCCCCACACCCCATACGTGACGCAGTACACAACTACTGAATTGCCTCACCGCTGCACAAGCCAAGCCGCGGGTCGCTTCCGCTTCGCCATCGCCGCCGCTTTCTGTAGGCTCGACACATCTTCGCTGCTGCTCGGTCTGGGTCAGCCGGGGCGTCGTACGCATGAGGCGTTGATCAAGACTGAAGATGGAATGGGTGCGTTGCATTGCGGAAAAGAAAGGGTAAGTTTATGCGTTGGGTTCTGACCTGCAGTCATCATCGTCGTGCGGGGCGAAGCTGTCTATATAGCGAAGGATTTCATGACAAACATCCGAGATGTGGATGTCCTTCCCTGCGGCGTATGATTCAGACTGGTCATACGAAAACATGGAAGCGGAAAAAAATGAATGGTGATGGTGCGTTACTCGCCTCACCGTGCGCGCCTGTGGTCGATTTACAGATCCAGATGGGGCGCTGAGCGTCGCTATCGCTCACCTGACACTCCGTCAGGAAGGCTGCACGCTCACATGCGAGACCCTGACCTTTCATGCCACATGTTTTTCCGCGTCATCGGCTGACGGATTGGCCACACTTGGTTTTGAGAGGGAGAGAGTGCAAGCAGGGGTGCACATGGAAAGGGTAAGGGAGAAAACTCTGTTCACCTGGAATGAGGAGATGCGTCGGGGGGAGGAAGCTGCTCAGAGGATGCTCACCACCCTCAAAGCCTGAGTAGTGCGCCCGTAATGTCTTCACCATCATCGCCTGCGAGTTGACATCGGAAAGGAAAATGTTTACGGAATCATCTCCAGCGACGAATGCCCCCTTTCATATTGCCTAACATACTCCACTTTCCTCCCTTCATCAACAGCAGCTGGTGGGTGTAGGCACAGGGTACCACTGAGTGGGGTTAAAGGGGGAGTTTGTGTGGCACACCTTGACGGTGATGCGCTTAGTGCCTCGGATGTGGTTTACGCACTGATTCAGACCGCGCGTGGTGCCCAACTGAGAATACTTAACCTCCCAACGCTCTCCCAGCAACAGGTTGTGCCTCAGCCCCTACCGCAGCAGCCACCAACCAGAAATCGGTTTCTGAACGCGGTGTTATGCATGCGACCGGGCGATGGAGATGTGGGGCTGGTGAAGTGTGGGAGCGAGGGTGGGGCGTCGTGCTGGCTGCTTACTTTCACGGCCTTCCAGTGCCGTTGTTTCGCCAAGAGCTGCTGTACCGCAGTGTACCTGCTCGGAATGGAAGACCACACAGCCGTGAAGTCATCTACATCGGGAGGCATAATATGCGAGGGCGACGCAACGCGTGCGGAGGGCGAAGACGCACACTGAGCTGGCGGTAGCGAACTTGTACGTGTACATGTGTGGCGGCGCGTCATGAGCAGTACTGCCGACCTCTGACGACTCTGATGGCAGAGGCTCGGCAGCACTTTCCACGCTCTGCGGTTTCTCTTCTTGCATTTCGCAGCAGGCCACAGTTGGCTAGTAATAGCAGACTATATGGGAGCTAGTGCTTGTGATCGTGACGCTAGCAGGCGCTGATACCCGGATCTTGCGCGAGATTGCGTCTCTAGCGTCACCGATATCTCTCGAGCCACCGCTCTTTCGCGCCACATCAGAGCTCGGATGCCTGTTCTCAGCAACTTCAACACGGCGGACTACTGGGTAGTCTCTGCTTGGCCAAAAAAAGTCGCTATCAGTATGGCCACGGCGCGGTTAGAGTATCGCTATTATTATTGGACTCTCGGTCGGGCAGATCTCAGCAGATTTTGTGCAACAGCCCCCGTACGGCTGTCGATGATTATTTCAAAGCACAACCGCCTGATTTGGATAAATATTTACTTTTAATCGACGTATTTGTACGGGCTAATCGATCTAAAGAATTTAAGTGTGTTTACTTAATACTTTTCATTGCATTGTACGTTTTAAATATGCCAGCATTATGGATACAGCTGCATAAATATGTGATTGTTTTCCTACGGGTACCTTCATCTCGTACCTGGTACACCCGTGCGCAGACATGCCCGCCTGCAGAAGATGGACGACGGCGATGGACGAGGCGTAAGTGAACCGTTGACGACAAGCGACAAAATTCTCCGCGTGGTTGCAGTGTCGCGCGAGCACAAACGGCGAAGAAAAGCAAAAACCAACACAGCCGGTAGCTAGGCTTGCTGATGTTGTGACTTGGGTTTGCCGGTTCGCAAAGTTACGTACAACAGCGCCATGGATCCCGTACCGTCGGGACCGCCCCGCCTTCGCCTCGGCGACTTATACCCGGTGACGCCTTCGGACACCCCCAGAGACCAACCCGCCTCCACCTCCGCCTCGGTCTCACCCGAGATCGAGACACCTATATTCAACGAGTCAATTGATCGAAGGCAGCACCATCGACGCGATTCGAGGCGGAGGGATAGGTCGGGAGGGTTGGGTGCCCGCGAGGAAGGCGGCCGTCGAGTTTCAGAAAGAGAGTGGCCTCGCCGGGAACGGGAGAGCAACAGGAGGTCGAGGGCAGGGGAGTCGACAGAGCCGGAGAAAGATGACGTTAGACTCAGTGGCCTCGATATGGCCCTGAACTCCCCCTCCTTCTCGAATGCAAGAGTTCCACAGGAAAGCCTGGCGGCCCGAACAGTGTCTATAACCGCCGCGATGGGGAAAAATCTTCGCATATTAGGATGGGCGTTCATTTGGATCGTCGCGGTACGCATCGTCATGGCTGTGTGCTTCTACACCGGGGTGAGCTCCCCGCCTCCCCTGCCCCCAAATGTTCACATGTGGGGAGTAAGGGCGGCATTCACATGCTTTCCTTACCGTACCCTCGTCCATCAGGTCATCAGCAGCGACTACGCGGTATCCAAAGACACGCGAATCAATGACGCCCTCATCGGCACATCAACGTCAGCAAGCTGCCTGCTAAACCTCACGGCTTCCTTCCTAGCCTTCTTGGCGGCCTACCAGTGCGATCTCGTCGCTGAGGCGGCACACGGGATGGGCGAAGCTATTGAGCTGGTATGCAGCACATAGGAATCAGGTGTTGCGTATGATATGGTAATTTGGGAGTAAGACATGATCTACCTCATCTTCATAGCCATAACATCCCAGCTGACTCCAGTGTGTGTGTGTGTGTGTGTGTGTGTGTGTGTGTGT